>VYZM01019470.1:50723-62418 GCA_013398915.1 Dromas ardeola | reverse complement strand
TTTACAAAAACATTTCCTTTTTAAATGACACAGCTGTTCCCACTTGCAGTATATTCCATTGTGGTGGTGGTGGTGTTGCTGTTGTTTTAATTGGTGGTTTCTTCTATGCCTTATAGTGCTTGAGTCCAGAAGTTTGTGCCTCTAACATGAAGCTGCGGGCAAAACCATCAAGACAGAAACCCTTTTAACTTTGCCAAAATTATGTGATTTCTTTGAATGTCATAAATGGGGGAGGAGGGAAGGAAAACGTCTTGGGAACCTGTGTATTCTAGGTGTTCACTAGCACAAGAAAGCTGTAATACACGTTTTACAGAAACCTTAAACTTGCCTTTTTCACAAATTAACTGGCACTGTCCTTACATATATAGGATGATGCAGCTATAAGGGCAGTTTACTTTTTATAATTCAAACTCTTTTGATTGTCAAGGTGTATGGACTGTAATTTTTAATCATACTGCCACATGATTGTGAATCACTTTTTTAAGCTTGAAAGTGGAAAAGAGACTTTTTATGCTGGATATCGGTCAGAATTGACTGCATGATTTGCAAAAACTCTAAATGGGGGGAAAAGGGCTGCATATAAAGGCATTGCTAGACTCCCAGCCTTTGGTTGTAAGGTGCAGAAGACTTTCAGATTACTCAACCTCATGACCCTTTCCTTGTTACACATTCTTCACAAAAGAATGAAGTATTAGGAGAAAACAAAGACATGTTAACCCACATGAAAAAATAAAATCTAGCGAATTTATTATACGTGCTGCTGTTCTTGGAGCTCTGTGCATGGTTATCCTGCAGACTATTACATTAGTGAACTAATGAAGTGTGCATAGTGTATTAACAAGGCCTACAAATGACCTACCTCTAGCTAAGAGACCAGTGAAGTAAATACGTTTTGGAGAGACCATCATAAGTTAGAAAATTAAAATGTCTTGGTGTAGGTAATTAACTACAGTATTTTAGAAATTCACACTTTTGTAAATATGGTCCCTCTTCTGACATAAACCATAAATTCTAAAATTTAGTACACATTAAACAGTTAAATCCATCCGTCCCTGTCCAGTTTGTTAGTTTAGTAGAGATCTTGCAAAACCGTATGTTTAGTTTGAGAAGAGGAGCTACTGATATTTCCTCTTTTTTGGCTTTTGGTTACCCATAACATTTTTGAGTTTTATCAGTCAAACCAGAAACATTTCTATGTAGTGAACAATACATTGAGGGTCACTGTTTAGCTAGTTAAAGGGATTTTACTGTAAGTTTCACTCAAGCTTTTTCACAGTAGCCACGCTGCAGGGAGGAAAGGAGTAGAGGGAGATTTTGAAGATAGTGCGAAGAATTTAGTGTCAGCCAGATCAATCTTAACTGTAAATCTGTTGGTTTGTTTTCTTCCTCTCAGAATACAGTCTAAGCTGAAGTCTGTTGCTGGATTCCTCATTTGCCATGCTGCAGGAAATCCTTATTTGACCAATTTTTTTTGAGGGGGGTGGAGGGGGATGGTGTCAGATACATTTTTAAACTTGCAGTATTTAAAATAAAGATCATATTTGCTGTTCTTAAAGTGTCATTTAAATGCATGTATTGTGTGTTGTTTGAGGGACAGAATAGTTTTTTTGGAAAAAAATAATATTGTACAGTTACTGCCCCTCAAAAATGTTGCTGGTTAAAAATACAATATTTTTGGCCATAACTTCGTACTACAGTATCTTCATTCCTTGAAATTCAGCTTTTCTGAAATAATATTTGGGCTTATTGTTCTCCCAAAATGCTTTTTGTTATGATAAATGTTGGATGTATTATTCCATTATTACTTCTTAATTATACGTGCTCTGTCGTCTTTGTCTAAATACTAAAATTCCCATAATATCTTTTATTACAGCCAGAACGTTCAAAACATTTAGGGTTTGGTATAGCAGACAGCCATTTGACAGTATTATTAAAGGGTTCCTTTGGCTTGTGTATGTACAACGGAAACTTGGAAGCATGGGAGAAAAGAAATAATAGTCTGTATCTCACTAATAGAAAACTTTCAGAAATTGTAGACAGCAAGGTGAATTTCTTAAGCGTACTAGCTGATTGCAGTAGTACTCAAGAGCAGACCTTTCTTTGATCGTTTTGTTCGCCTGTGTGATGATAGGAATAATGGAAAGATGCCAACGTGTTGCTTTTCAGGAGTCTGGCTCATAGCTGATCAACAGTCAGTGATCAACAGTCAATCTTCTTTACTGAAGAAGCAGAATTTCAGGCCAGTTGTGAAAATGAGTATTACGTGATCCCAACAGTTTGAGTAGGTTTCTTGGAGTCCAAACAGTTTGCCTAAGCAAGGACTTGAGTAAATGGTTCCTGATTTTTCTCTCGTGTTGCAGAATGTAAGGGAGAGGGGTCAGAGAGGAGGGATTTATTTTATGTTTATGTCTCAGTGAAGATAACGTCAACAAAAATAACGTGTAACTGGTGATATTTAGATATGTGAAATAGATGTAGAAACTGTACGTGTGATAAACTGTGCACAGTGGTGATAAAACCTTACATCACATACTATGATCACATCACCTGATTGCCAACCGCTTTGTGGGATACTGTCCCAAACACCTCGGAATTCCAGTGTATTTGTAGACTGCCACAAAATACACAGTTGACAGCTCCTCAGGAACGCATCTGGTATCAGTATCTGGTATCAAGGCAGCTGACCCCCTCTCGTAGCTCATTGCTACCAAAAGGAACTACCCTCCAAGACCTCCTCAGTTCACGGCTCTCGGCTGCATGGGGTTTTCCCTCTCCCTTATGTCAGCCCTGCCCCTTGGCCAGCCAATAAACCAGATGTAAAAAAGAAAATCCAAAACTATCATTTTTGCTCTTCTTGCTTGGTTTGTTTAGTAGTCTCATTTTCAGGGGGTTCAGCCAATTTGGCTAATCAACGCTTCAGAAAAGAGCTAAGCTGACTAAGTGGAAGAGGTAGAATTGTGTGGCCAAAAGGCTTAGGAAAAAAGGGAGTAACACTCCCCTCCCTTTACAACCTCGTCCTGAACAGTGTGTAGTATCTAAAACCTTTGTCGTATGCACTTCATGGGCTATGAGCTATTCTGGCTTGGAAGTATTGCTCTTTTCACTTTGAAAGGTCTCGATTGCGTTTTTATCCTGGAAAAAAAAAATAAATGATAGGACAAGGAAAATTCTTTTCCGCTCCCCTTTAATAATAACAAGTTTGTGTATACATGGACTAAACCCAGCTGTGGTCAGGCTGAAGCCAACAAGTCACGGTGTCCTGGTGACTTGTGTCACTAGTCGTGGTGTTAGGGATGGAGAAATATAAGAATCAGGCTTTGATACATCTCACAGGAAAAAGAAAAAAAGAATAGTTCTTGTTCATTTCTAGTAAGATACTAAAAAAAAAAAAAAAAAATGTTTTCCATCTTAAGGTATTTAAAACGCTGTGTGTGTCCTTGTCCAAGGCACTCCTTCCTTCACCACAGTTGTCTATCACATGGATTAATTGCTTCCGGCCATCTAAAGAAAGTATTTTTACAGTACTGCTTTATGTTTGTACACTCTGGAATACTTTCTGATCCTTGTGAATTAAATGTAAATTGGTCTGCTAAAATGGAACAATGGATGAAGTGTAACACAGCTGAAGAAGACCACACTTTTTGCTTAATCTTATTTCACGTTCCTCCTGCCATCTTCTTCTGATTACTTTTCTGTATCTTTCCTTTATCCTGTTTGCCATAAAGAGAAGGTTGCTTGATGTATCCGATTCAGTTCTGGTAATCATTACAGAATTGATTATACTGTCTGAATTAAAGACAAATTGTGAGTAAGAATATCTTCAGAAAGTTCCTGTAATCGGGGGCAGATCCAGTTAGCCTTGTGGACAGGCATTTCAGAAAAGAATACTATAACACTATAGTTGTAGTACAGTCAACTGAAGGATATAGTAAGCTAATGTGGGCCAAACTGGGCCAATATACCCATTTTAATTTGTCATTTTCGCATTGTCACTAGAGAACTGTGTTTGCCATGATGTTACTGAAAATTTTATTTTTCCTATGCTCCTGTATGAGGTGGTTAATGCAATGATCAGACTGGCACGCAAGAGATGCATTAATTCAACAATAAGTTCAAATGTATTCTTGCAGAGATACGTTATTGCGTAAGATTACTTTATATGATGCTGACAAAAAAAGATTACTTGCATGCAGTAAATATTTAAGATATTGCACTTTTATACATTTATTATAAAGAGGAATCACTCTCTCCCTAAAAATAAAATTCCATTTATCTCAAGATGAAGTATCTGGAGTCTCTTAACAGCTGTCAGTTAACTGTGCACACAAGTGTGATTGTGTACTAGAGGTTAATCAATTTGTTATGACATGCTGTAGAATATTTGGTTTATTCTAAAATACTGATTCTGGAAAGGCAGAAAAACGTTTTGCATCATTATCTTGATTGCTGCTTTTCTCAGCATGTCTTAGGAGAACCTTCACAATTACTGATAGGACCTGATTTATTTTAGCTCAGTAAATTGACTGACCTATAAAAGCCATTATTTTTTTCTTCAAGTACTTTAGAACTTCACTGTTTTATCTGACTTTACCTAAGTTAAGCAAATGGAGTGTAATTGAGAGGCAAAAGGCCAGATGTCAACATAATCACATTGGATGCTTCCCTTGCTTAATAATCTTTTAACACATAAATCAATCACACCACTATAATGTCGCTGATGGAGCTATTCCTCTTGAATTGCAACAGGCTATTGTGGCACTCAGAAGAAAACAGTTTTCCTCGTCTTATATACGTAATCATACTATTCCCATTTTTTACCAGATGTCAGAAGTGTTCAAATGAATTTATGACTAATATTTGTAAAAGCAGCTTAATTGATTTTCAGTATTATTGAATATGGTCTAGAAATTGCATCTCTTGTAGAAAAGTACAGAAATGGTGGCACAAGCGGGAGATTTCTGTGGTTATGGATTAAACAATTCTCTTTTGATGTATATTCACATTCATACATGCTGATTTCATTTCTGCTAATATGAAACAAAACCAACTCCACTGAAGATAGCAAAATGTAATTCTGAATTTAAAACCAGAAGAGCAAAACTGGACAGGACATTAGGAAAAAATTCTTCACAGAACAAGTGGTCAGACACTGGAATAGGCTGCCCAGGGAGGTGGTGGAGTCACCATCCCTGAATGTGTTTAAGAGTCGTTTAGATGTGCTGTTGGGGGATATGGTGTAGGGGAGAACTTTGCAGAGTAGGGTTGATGGTCGGACTTGGTGATCCCAAGGGTCTTTTCCAACCTGAATGATTCTATGATTCTATGAAAACATTATGTAGCTCTAGAAGGTGAATAAAGAACTCATCCTAGATGATGGTGTTAGAATGTACATAAGCACAACAGGTTTCATAAGCACAGAAAAGCCTAAGTAAACTGAGAAACCAATTTTGAGTCATTTAGGTCAGCGTTCACCTGTTCAAGCTTAACAGGAAAATAAAAACTGGGTATGAGATACTCGGTTAGCATATCTCTAAGAGACTTCTTTAAACGTTTGTCACAAAAATTACAAAGCAAGGCAGGTTAAGGGTTTATTTTTCCCTTACTCTGGGGTTCAAGAGTTGGGTCATACATACTGCTGCAGAGTGCTCAAAGTAAAGGACACCTCCGAATGGCAGCAGAGGGGATCAGCGTAATGCTGCAAGGCATGGAAGTCAAACCTTACCTCCCCAGTCAAGCGAGTGAAACCGATTTCGCTAGCTGACCTGCCATACAGGCATAATTCAATTACTTGGTATGTCTTAGCATCAGAAAATCTTATTGCAACTTCAGTAGCCCAGCGGATGATCTTTTTTAATTCTTCGCTCTTCAGTCGTTCTAATGGAAATAGGAAAGAACCATTGTCTTGGCGCTAGGCTACAAAAACAGAAGGTGAATTCCTTTCCCCAGCTCTCCAGCACTGAATGTCCCAATTTGCTGTCTTAGAAAGCCACAAGCATGATCTTTATTTAGTTTTCTATTGCACAGCAAGCAAAAGGACAGGTCTCTGCCACCAAAAATTAATGAAAAGGCAGACAAGTTGAGCTGCTGCAGACTTCATTTTCTGCGGTCTGTTCATACTACTTTAGTCTTTGCTTTCAATAATTCGGTGCCCAATACATTTTAGTAGAAGGAAAATAGATTCGCTTCTCTGCCTGGAGGCCGTTGACTAAAAATTTGACTCCACTATGAAAAAGAAAGCAGCTTCTCAGAGGAGGCTTCTGTTAGACCTTATCATCTGGAATTTCCAAGTATTTTGTTTAAATTCTGTAAATAACACAGGTTGAAGTGTTAGTGTAAAGAAAACATGCATTTCCATCAGCGACAGCGGTCTGTCTTGAGCAGACTGACTCAGGCCGATGCGGTGTTATTTAAAAGGCTCGTGGTTACATGGAGATTCCCGTATGGTACACTGCTGTCACCGTGACCCGCTGTGCCACCTGTGAACCCAGGGTCCCAAAGGGTGGGAATTTTAACAGAAAGTCTTAGTGTCTGATGTTTCTGCATTCAAAGCAAAAGCAATTGTGCTGTTCTTTTAGCGGAACAGAATTTACCTACTACAGAGATATCGTACTCACTTTATAGGGGTTTTTTCCTCTCCCTCTCTCCCATTTTTATTTAAAAAAATAACTTCCAAGGGAACCGGGAAGGCTAATGACATCCTACAGTCACATTCCAGACAACAGTTTTCAGTAGTCTTGTTTGAGCCCACAAGAAACCAATAGGTTTATGAATATGATCGCTGGCTATTGATTTGGAGCCTTTAATTGCAACATCAAGCCTGTAAATTCTGGTGGGATTTGGTATGTAGGTACCCCTTGTTCTTTAGGAAGATGCCTTTAGTGGTACTGTAAAAGGGGGGTTCAAGTTCAGGATTTCTCAAGTGGCCATAAAGGAAGCAATTGATGATAGATACAGTGAGATCTACAATGAGAACAAGCAGGACATTGGACTGTGAAGTATCCACGCGCTGAAGTTACTGATGCAGGAGGAGGGGACTTTATTTTTGTGGAAACCTGATTCAGTAACAACTTATGCATAGGCCAAAAGTAGAATGAGAAAATAGCAACGTGGAAATCATCATGCCACTTAATGAAAATTCTTTTGAAAATACAAATAGGTAAAACATGAGGCATTTTGCCAAGACTTTGAGGCTGTCATTAAAGAAAACAGAAGTTCAGAATGTAGCTGTACAACCATACACTACCTAGCTATAAATGCAGCGGCTGTGACACTTAGGAAACAGCACATATAAATAATGGCATAAAGAATTTAACACAAGGCCAATGCCAGGCCACACAATTTTACATCTTTCATCACAGACAGGTACAAACACTTTTAAGTATATTTGTCTACATGTACATATACATTTCTATTGGCAGAGAAAGCATATCAGGCATTTTATGATGTCTGAGAGTGCCATAGTCTTACAGATAATGCTTGTCTACTTAAAGAATTTCCAGAGCAGTATTGTAAAACCATTGTAATATCATAGATTTTAATTAAAACCAGAAGTTCTGTTTTGTTTCTTTTTCTTTTCTTTAAATTAAACAGAAGTTTATTTCAACGGTGTTTTCTACAAGAGCCTAAGTTTCTTGATACCTTATGTCTTAAGTACAGCAATGGTTGTTCTAGTGAAGGGTATTAGCTTTTCACAGACTACATGACGATGAGAAAATGCTGGATGCTAAAGTAGAGTGTGGTCAAGAGGCCAGAAGTACCTGGTGAATGTCTGAAAACAGAAATAATCGGAACATAAGTATTTCCCAAATCTTTTTGTATATTTCCTCATTTAAACATCATCATTTGGGGTTTTAAAAGTTTCAGATGTCCTTCTCAATGTCCTTGGGTGTTAGTAATATGTATATTGATTTTTAGCTTTTACTTTTTTAGAACTATACTGAATGAATTTGGAACTAGTTGGTCAATCATTTTTAAGGCAACTTAACTTACATTTATTTGCATTTACTAAAAAATTGCATTTGTGTTCAAAGAAAAATGTTAATGGAGTAGGAATTATTTATCCACCAAAGAAATAAAAGAAGATTATTTTTTTATTGTCCATGTTCCAGCACAGCAAACACTGTCACAGTGGATACTGTAAAAACAAACAAGCGCTTAGCAGATTCTAGAAATCGTGTAATTCCCACACATGACTTGCCATTGGCAAAGGGTTTGCACCTTTCCCAGACTTAAGTGTTGGTTATAGAGTCACAGCACATCTGAGTGTCAAATTCAGAAGAACAAAACAAAAAATACTCTCTATTTCTTGACTGAATTTCCATCCTCCCTGGACTAGCGTTGGAGTAATGACTCACATTTATCATTTGTGGTAGTTAGTGCTGAACTTCTGTCACATAAATGCCTTGACACTGACTCTATAAGCCAACCATCACAGTTGCTTAACCTCAGGACAAGCACCATTTTTGGCCTATGGGAGTTAATGGCAAATATCACAGTTCTAGGACTAGTGGTGGCCCTCTGAAGGGCATCTGTTGACTCTGGGCCTTTGCTTCCCTCTTTGTTGCAGTAGAAATCTAAATATCTAGTCCCAAGTCCAGGATTTGAGGACTGCGATTCATTGTGATTATCCAAGGAGTCTGGAGATCAGCACTTCCAGATATGCTACAATTTCACAGTGAGTGAACCAGTAAGCAGATAGCTTTACAGAAGCGTAGTCCATTTTGTTTACAGAGAAAACACATTGCAAAAAAAAATAAAAAAAATAACATACACACCTGCTATTGAGTCATCCACAAAAGCCCTTGACCATCACTGTACATAACAGGCTCATCATAAGATTCTTAGCAATTTATACTTACCAAATTCCAATACCAAAGGTAAACTTCTGCTGGAACTATATAGACTGCTTAGATAAATGTTACTACTTTTAAGTGTCAAAACAACTGAGTGCCTATGAAAAGTGAATTAAACATGCTGTTACAGAGGTTATTTTGGGCCTTGCCCTCATCTCTGGTACGTTTTTTCACAAATTTTCCCTGTGCTCAGTGAGCACAAGTTAAATGTTGAGTAATTTTAGGATTTCACCAGTAGGTTGCAAGTAAGTGGTAAGTCAGTCACGTTTCTGAAACAAAAACAAAGGTGGTCAGCTAGGAGGAAGATGGAAAATCATGTCAGAAATACGGAGATTTTTTTCCTGGCAGAGAAATTAACTATATAAGCCACCAAAGATGCTAAAGATATAGGAGTTAATGAAGCACCTATTTCACATAAATAGATCAATAGGCAGTTTTTAGTAAACTAGGCAATATGTATTTTGATCAAATTTGCTATTTAAAAGTTTGTTTCCTGAAGAAAGTCCCCGGTTTTTTCAGTGGATTTCTCTTTTTCCTCCCCTGCAAGTCTTGCACTCTATGAATAATCACACATCAAAGGGTGCGTTATTTTTTCCTGTCCTGCATATGGCTAAGACCATGGCTGTTCAGGTCAATTTGCTGAACTGTTAAAACTATTTCCAAATGGAGAAAGTCTAACTTGATGATGATTTGTATCATGATAACCAGTCTGTTAGTGTAATTTTATGACAGTAATTAGAGTATACACTCTACAGAGCTTCAGATGAGTATTTCAGTAATCCTGCTAAAGAATATCTTAATTTTGAATGCTCATGCATTATCTGCCCCTAACATTGCTCTCACATATACCACATATCCTCTGTCAGACCTGGATATGTCTTCTGATTATCTGTCTGTTACAACTCTTCCAACCTTTTGAAAACAAATCTCAAGTTTCTGAATGCCACCATATCAATATATTTTGCCTACTGAGACTAGCAGAAAGCAGTTGTTGCAGAATTACAATGAGTCAAAAGCATGGACAACAGACCCTGGGAGAATGCCATGAACTGCAGTCACAATGGTTTGATTTGTTGACTTCATAGATTTTAAGATTGCTGTTGGACTGAAAGTTAGTGAAAAGCTTACTGGAATGAAAAATTTACAGAGACTGAAGGCCTACAATTCTGAACAGAAAAAGTAACAGACTTGATTACAGCTCAACTTTATACTTTCCTTCCGAGCAATAGAAAAAAAAAATCCATTTTAGATACAAGTGTATATTTTTACAAGTTAGTTCACAGTATAAATAATTTCAAAAAGCCAACCGCATCCTGGGCTGCATCAAAAGAAGAGGATCAGAGGGCTGGAGCACCTGTGCTATGAGGACGGGCTGAGAGAGTTGGGGTTGTTCAGCCTGGAGAAGAGAAGTCTCCAGGGAGACCTTATAGCAGCCTTCCAGTACCTGAAGGGGGTCTACAGGAGAGATGGGGAAGGACTCTTGATCAGGGACTGGAGTGAGAGGAAGAGGAGTAATGGTTTTAAACTGAAAGAGGGGAGATTTAGATTAGATATTAGGAAGAAATTCTTTCCTGTGAGGGTGGTGAGGCACCAGAACAGGTTGCCCAGTGAGGTTGTGGCTGCCCCATCCCTGGAAGTGTTCAAGACCAGGCTGGATGGGGCTTTGAGCAGCCTGGTCTAGTGGGAGGTGTCCCTGCCCATGGCAGGGGGGTTGGAACTAGATGATCTTTAAGGTCCCTTCCAACTTTAACTATTCTATGATTCTACAATTCTATTATAATTGAATAGTAGGAATAGGGGTAACTTTAGAAGTGGTATGTCAACACAAGAGAAACACAATTCTGAAATGGCATGGTTCAAATATTTTAAATACAGTACTATAGGAGAAAGTCCTCTTTCCTTTATGCTTTCCTCCATGCTTCTGCATGAAAAATAGTCTTCCCCTTTCAGATCCCTTTTAGTCAAACCCAGGACAGGACCAGAATTGCATTAATGATATTCATGGTAGCAGACATACAAACTGGACTGTGGAGTTCATTAGCAGGAACTTGATGATGACAAAGTCTACTCAGCAGTGGCTTTGAGCTCTTAGGTGGAGACAAAGGCAAAATAGGCAGCACATTCTCATGGCTGGATATGAGACTGTCTGGTAAATCTGCAGGTGATGTTTTCTGTAATGAGTAACTTTTTTGTAATATAGAAAATATTTAACTTTTGTCTGGATGGAGACTCATGCTGAGTAGCACAAAGACATTAAGGACACACTAGCATGTTCTAATTTTATTTTGATTACACATTTCTTTAACTGTATTATGTTTTATTTATAACTTGGCTTTGTATAATTCTATGCACAGAAACAGTTGTTGTTTCCCACAATACATATAAGCATATGTATCACTATCAAAAATAACTTCTATAATTGGCCTGAGAACCTTAAAGGAGTGTCCTGGTTTGAGGTAAAACAGAACCAACTTTCTGTTCAGTAATTTTATTTCTTAGCTAGGCCTCTTCTAACTCTCTGAAATTAACAGCATGCTGTGTCTGAAGCGGTTCGTTCAGAATGGTAAGACAGTCTGTGCCAAGGAATGGTATGTACAGAGGCTCTTGCTTATACTTATTGCTATAACAACCAAGGTCAGTTAATTCTGTTATTTGCCCCGTTAGAGGGTCGACGTGGAGGGGCGTAGAGGGGTCCAACCTGCGGGGAGGAGCGGTCAGGACAGGTGACCAAAAAATTGACCAACAGGGTATTCCATCCCATCTGCCCCATGCTCAGTATAAAAGCTGAGGGATCAAAGGGTCAGCTCTCTTCCTTCAATGGCTGACATCCGAGGAGGACCCTG
>VYZM01019470.1:4874-33600 GCA_013398915.1 Dromas ardeola | reverse complement strand
AAAAAAAAAAAAAAAAGTGAAAAATTAGGTCATATTGATAACTTCTATTACTGAAATTTCCATTCTCGATGATACTTAATTGCTGCAACTTAGCAGTAGCTCACAAACATTTTTTTGATTATGTATTTTAAACTTGGTGCTAAGTGGCCTTTGAGCTGTCTGGTGTCTTAATGCTTTTCTGTAGTTACTATGCTTTGCCTCACATCTGCTGCATATTATAAAATTCTCTGTAAATTTAGATGAAGATTTTGTAGATATAACTTTATTTGCAGTATTTCTTGAAACAGTAAGCTAAGTTTTCAGTATGCCTCGCAGAGTGTGGTTTTCTACCCATGCCCTTTTCCACTTCTCAGATATATTGCCTGATGTTTGACTGTTGACTGTATCTCTTTGTTTCCTTCTTAAATAGGGACAGTAATCTGCTTTTATTTTTCTGAAATACTGTGTCTTATGAAGTCTTCCATCAGTTCCTATGGAAAGCAGTTTGTAATATCAGTGCTAAAAGTACTGTAAGATATAGTTGAAAAATGAATGTGCCAACATATGGCAGCCTGTTACGAAAAATCTGTAAAATTTGCGTGTATTTAGATCAGAATCATAGAATGATATTGCAATTTCTTGGACATTCCAGTTTCCACTGTTGGGTAGTTAATCCAGATTAATAATTGCAGCATAGGAAACTTTGAAATGATTTTTCCATCACTTCTGTTTCAAATTTTTCACTGATACATGAGTTGAAAACAGAGCACAGAGAGAGTAAGCATTTTCCACTTAAAACATATACACTTAAAGCAAGTATTATCAAAAGCAATGTGAAAAAATGTTAATTGGTAAGACGATAATTATGTATTTTTTTCCAGTGTATGCTTAGCACAGCAATGTTCATGTTTCAGACATGTTAAAGTTGTAGGGTTGTCCTGGTTTCAGCTGGGAAAGAGTTAATTTTCTTTCTAGTGATTGCTGCGAAGGGACTGTCAACAATGCATATTGTTTTAGTTGTTGCTAGGCGGCGTTTATACTTTTCAAGAACTCTTTCCAGCTTCCCATAGATGCTGGGAAGGAGCATAGACAGATCAATGGAATGACCAAGGGAATATTCTGTACCGTAGAGATCATGCTTAGTATATAAATAGGGGTTGGCTGGGGCCGGGGGGGCAAATCCACTATCACCGCTCAGGATGATGCCAGTTCACCAGGTGGTGAGAGCAACCTTTGTCATTATTATTATTATTGTTATTATCGTTATTTTCCTTTTCTGTCACTGTTCGATTAAACTGTCTTTATCTCAACCCACCTGTTTTTTGCCTTTCCTTTCCCCTCCTTTTCTCCCTCTCCTCCCTGCCCTTCTGGGGGAAGTGGGAGAACTGGGTGAGTGGCTGCATGGTTCTTGTTGCTGGCTGGGGTTAAACCATGAGAGGGGTTTTGTCCAAAAAAGAAGGAAAAAGGAACAGGATTTGATAATGTGTTTAGTGTCTTCTTTCTTTTAAGTTTTGTTTTGGGAAAATTAAATTTGAGGCCTCTTTAACTCAGGTAATACAAATTAAGTATACATTCTCCTAAACAAAAGTCAAAGCATAAAGGCCAACTTCATTAGCTGTGATTTTGCTCTTGTTTTCTCAAATGTACTTTTAAAAAGGTGTCCTTTTCTGGTTGATTGAATAGTCACTATTTTGTACATTTCTTCTAAAATTCATACCCTTCTAATAGTCTCATCATGAGAAATAACACAGGGACGATTAACTTTCTCTATATAGTGTTGTGAACTGCAAATAGGAAAATAACCTGTGCCTGAAAATGGATTGCTACGTTTTTGTCTTGGTGGCTGGAGAGAGTAGGCTTTGCTCTCTAAACATAGTACCTGAGTGGGGAACTGGCTGACTGGCCTCACCCGGAGAGTGGTAGTAAATAGCTCCTTTTCAAACTGGTAACCTGTCACAAGCGGGGTCCCCCAGGGGTCGATACTGGGCCCAACGCTGTTTGGTATCTTCATAAGTGATCTGGATGAGGGGATCAAGTGTACCCGGATAAAGTTTGCTGGTAACACCAAACTGAGTGGGGAAGTGGAAACTTTGAAAGGGAGAGCCACCCTGCTGGAAGAAAGAATCCACCTGCTGGAAGAAGAGTGGGCTAACAAGAACCTTGTGAAGTTCAGTAAGGACAAGCGTGAGGAGGCGTGCAGCACAGGCTGGGCCCTATCTGGTTGGGGAGCAGCTCTGTGGAAAGGGACCTGGGGGTCCTGGTGGACAACAAGCTCAATGTGAGTGAACAGTGTGCTGCTGTGGCAAAGCAAGCCGGCAGGGTGCTGGGTTGCATCACCAGCAGAGATAAAGAAGTCATTATCCCCGTCTACTCAGTGCTTGTCAGGCCACACCTGGAATACTGTGTACAGTTTTGGTCCCCGCTATACAAAAAAGGTGTGGACAGGCTGGAGAGGGTCCAGAGAAGGGCAATAAAGGACTGGGAAGCCTGCCATGTGAGGAAAGGCTGAGAGATTTGGGTTTGTTCAGCCTTGAGAAAAGAAGGTTTTGGGGAGACTTTGTCACCATGTCTCAGAATTTAAAGGGTCACTACAAAGAAGATGGAGACTCCCTTTTTACAAGGAGTCACATGGAAAAGATGAGGGGTAATGGGTACAAGTTACTCCTGGGCAGATTCCAGTTATTCACAATTATCCACAATAATTATTCACAATGAGAACAGTCAGCCACTGGAATAATCTCCCCAGGGAAGTGGTGGATTCCACATCACTGGACACTTTTAAGATTCAGCTGGACAGGGTGCCGGGCCGTCTTGTCTAGACTACTTTTGCTGAGAAAGTTTTGACCAGATGATCCTTGAGGTCCCTTCCAACCTGGTATTCTATGATCTTCTGCTGGTATTAGAGGTATTATCTACCTCTCTTAGAGGAAAGACTGAGGGAATTGGGTCTGTTTAGTCTGGAAAAGAGACAGCTGAGGGGTGACCTTATTAATGCTTACAAATACTTAAAGGGTGGGTGTCAGGAGGATGGGGCCAGGCTCTTTCCAATGGTGCCCGGCAACAGGACAAGAGGTAATGGGTACAAACTTGAGCATAGGAAGTTCCACCTCAACACGAGGAGGAACTTCTTTACTTTGAGCGTGGCAGAGCACTGGAACAGGCTGCCCAGAGAGGTGGTTGAGTCTCCATCTCTGGAGACATTCAAAACCCGCCTGGACGTGTTCCTGTGCAACCTGCTCTAAGGTGATCTTGCTCTGGCAGGGGGGTTGGACTAGATGATCTCCAGAGGTCCCTTCCAACCCTATGATTCTATGATTAGTGTTGACTGTATATGTATTTTAAATTAAGTTCAAATTCATTTCTTTCAAATATATTTACACTGGTTCTAGCTAACCTGCAATTTTATCAGCCCAAGCCAGTAATTATGCAAAAAATGGTAATATGGGTGAAGTTCTGCAGCTTTGGTAGAAATCTGTTCCTTCTGCATGAAAACATATTGTGTATTTTTCATTTCACTAGAGGCAAAAATTGTTTGAATGTGGGAGATGATGCTGTCTTTCATGTGACTTACTTATTTCCAAGCTTTCAAGCACTGATGATCTTTCTGCAGGCAGAGTTCTTGGCACATAATGCAGGATTCTCTTTTTAAAAACTATCCATATGATTAGGATTATAGGGTGTTTTCTACAACAGTAGTGCAGGTACACAGATCTTTGCAAAAACCTTTGTGCACAGTGACACTGCTGTTCTTCATGATTATCTTCTGTCATCTTTGTGGATTTTCAGTGTGATTATGTTAGGAAGTTGGATTTAGCTTAGAGAGTTATTGTTCAAAACAGTATTCCCACTTTCTAAGAGAAAATTGAGTGTGCTTGTAACAAATACTAAATACGAGTTAATAAAACTTCATTAAAGTTCAGGAATACATTGAGGTATTTGGTGGGTTGGCCCTAACTGGATGCCAGGTGCCCACCAAAGCTGCTCCACTGCTCCCCTCCTCAGCTGGGCAAGGGAGAAAAAACAGAATGAAAGGATCATGGGTCGAGATAAGGACAGGGAGAGATCAGTCAGCAGTTGCCAGCATGGGTGAAACAGACTCGACTTGGGGAAAATTAATTTAATTTATTACCAATCAAATCAGTGTAGAACAATGAGAAATAAAACTAAATCTTAAAACACCTTCCCCCCACCCCTGCCTTTTTCCCAGGCTGAACTTCACTCCCAATTTCTCTACCTCCTCCCCTTGAGCAGTGTAGCGGGATGAGGAGTGGGGGTTGAGATCAGCTCATCACACGTTGTCTCTGCTGCTCCCTCCTCCTCAGGGGGAGGACTCTTCACGCTCTTCCCCTGCTCCAGCGTGGGGTCTCTCCCATGGGAGACAGTCCTCCACGGACTTCTCCAACATGGGTCCTTACCACGGGCTGCAGTTCTTCATGAACAGCTCCGGTGTGGATCTTTTCCACAGGGCGCAGTCATTCAGGAACAGACTGCTCCAGCGTGGGTCTGCCACGGGCTCACAAGTCCTGCCAACATACCTGCTCCAGCGTGGCCTCCTGTCTCCATGGGTTCACAGGTCCTGCCAGAAGCTTGCTCCAGCATGGGCTTCCAGATGTCTCACAGCCTCCTTTGGGAACCCACCTGCTCCATCATGGTGTCCTCCACAGGCTGCAGGTGGATATCTGCTGCACCATTAACCTCCATGGGCTGCAGGTGGACAGCCTGCCTCACCATGGTCTTCACCACAGGCTGCAGGGGAATCTCTGCTCTGGTCGTTGGAGCACCTCCTCCCCCTCCTTCTTTGCTGACCTTGATGTCTGCAGAGTTGTTTCTCTCACATATTCTCACTCCTCTCTCAGGCTGCTGTTGAGCAGCAGTTTTTTCCTGTTCTGAAATACATTGTCCCAGAGGCGCTACCACCGTCCCTGATGGGCTCAGCTTTGGCCAGCAGTGGGTCCATCTTGGAGCCGGCTGGCATTGGCTCTGTTGGACATGGGGAAAGTTTCTAGCAGCTTCTCACAGAAGCCACCCCTGTAGCCCCCCTGCTACTGAAACCTTGCCATGCAAACCCAATACAGAGGTTCTGTTGGGTTCCTCAGTGGTAATGCTCCTCGGTACTGAAAACCATTTCTACTATGAAAGTATTAGTTTAGCAATGACACCTTTTTATTTCTCAATGTTGAGCTAGTGCTGAACGAGCTTATTGGATATAACAAATGAAGGCATCTTCGAACTGAAGGTACTCCATGGAAAAAAAAAAATTCCTGTAAAATAATGTTTAAATAAAAAGGAAGAATGGGTTTCCAGATGTATTACATACTTGTAGTGTTTTGTGATTGCACTGCTAGTCCCAGATCTCCTGTAGTTAATTTCTTTCAAATGTGATTACTTTTCCTAGTACTTGTATTTGTGCCCATCTTTTGCTGAAAAAGCATTAGAACTTTATGAAAGCATCTTGGAAATATCTGTAGTTAGCCACTGGTAGGAAATTGCATGGAACACTAACTGAAAAGGAAAAAACTGTAAGTAAATAAAAATAGGTGTCACACAATAAGCCTCTTTTTTAAAAAAAAAAACTTACAAGTAAATACTTTTGGGACCTAAAGATTACGAAGGTAATTGTGCAGAGTGCTTATTGATTATCATATATTTTAAAAAACAAATAAGTTCCCAATCTGATATATTTCCTTTGGTAGGAAAGGCCAAATAATTAATTTTAGCCCTTAGGACATATCCATTTCACAATTCCTAGCTTTGTGTTTGAAATGAAAATGTGTTTTGTATAAAAAATTGGCATTCATTACCCAAGCAGGAAGCTTTTATGCTTAACTTTGTTTTATTGTTACCTCACAATCTGAAAGCCACGTGTCAGCCTGTGTTTTTTTTCTGAGGTAGCACCTTCTGTGACATGGTGCTGTGTAACCTCCAAGCAGGAGCTGGTCTCCCTTACTTGACAGTCACATAGGGGTCCTAATTTCCAGGTGGAATTCTTAAATGCTAGCATAATCGATGTCAAGACAAGGAGTTTGCAAACGTATGTTTGTGAGGAGTTCCTGCCAATCTCGTAGTGCAGAGTTGCCATGCCAGACCTTTACTCTGCATGTGTATTAGTCTATTGTGGGTTTTCCTTTTTTTTTTTTTTTTCCTCCCCCAGTTACAGAGCAGTGTGAAAACTTGAGTACATGAAAGCAGTTTATTTCACTGTAAGTTTTCACTGGTTATTAAATTATTTTTTTCTTTGATAACTTTTACAGTGTCAAGACTTTTAAATTCTTTCCCAGTGCTTTACCTGCGAGTTCTTGCCATCTGCATGTGTGCAGTCATTTCCCAGCACAGCTTTATTGGCAGGTTGCTGTTAAAATGACACCTGAAAATTTCAGTTCTTATTGCTAAGAGAAAGAAGAAAGGGAGTGGATGTGTTGTTTAGAATTACCATCTGACCTGCGCACTGGCAGTCTGTCCCTGAGATTAAATCGTAAGTTCCCATGCAAAGGAATTGAGGCCCTGTAAAATTTTAGGATGGCAGTTTATCTGGGGTAGAGCCTAGATTGCTAGCATCTGTTAAAGCGGTTGAATGGCTTCTGCTGTGCTCAGTATGCTTTGGATGTAGAGTGCAATCCCTAATAAATACCTATTTTACCTCGTGATTTCCTATTGCTAAGAGTAATTGTGTGGCTACATGGTGGAATAAAGTACATATTTTATCACTTTTTGCTTTGTGAAACTCATCTGTCTAGGGTGTTTTCTGTGTTCACATGTGCAATTCAGGGACTTGCATGGAGATACTTTTTCATGCTCATGTATTACAAATATCTAATTCAAGAATTGTTCTTAGGTGTCAAAAAGATCTTTGAAATATTCTCAGAAACTCCTATGAAGGCTGCTTTGATTAGATGACATAGTTGTAACTCAGGTTACTTAGAAGCTACAGAAAATACCTGGCTCAGCCTTCAGTATTAGTATGAATTTTCTCAAAACAATTTTGCTTGACTAGCTTTTTGAACTGACTACTACCGCTCTTTTTTGATGGGTCGCCCACTAAACCATTTCTACCACCCTGGCAAATGGCTGCAGAAATAATCTTTACCAAATTTATCTTGTCTCTTAAATTGCTGTTTGGCTATTTTTCTGTTTCTTCTGGATCTGGAGTAGGGTTTTGTAGTTGTTTCTTAAGTGCTGTACATAACGTATATTGAAAAGGTTAGCTGTGGACTTCCTGCATGTAACCATAAGGGCCTCTATGGGTCTGGAGGCTGTATTTTTCTTCACTGCAAACTATAACCTCTAGATCTGAGTTATAGTTCTAAAGAGGATTAAAACTCTGTGTTTCAAGAGCACTGATTTATTCCCCTCTTTGTCTCTTGATAAGATCCATCCAGCTGTGCTCGGTTTAATACAACAGGCACAGGAAAGCAAATATTAACTGGTTGACATATGTTTATATTCTCTGTGAGCGAGAGTAGTAAAAGATAATTCTTACTGTAAGTTCTTTTATTCTTTTTTGGGGAGGTGTGGAGGACATCTCTTGCTTTGCCCTTTGAATTCAACTGTTAATAATAACTGTTTTGTTTTCAGGTTGCAGTGGTTTTGATTAAGCTCATGACCCCAGGTCTTGTATATTTTTTTGCTAGTTTACATGGGTGTAAATTACTGTATTTTAAATGGATTTATGTTATTGTATTTACATGTTACTGGATACAGTCACCTTTTAAAGTCCCTTATGAAATTTTTAATAGTTTCTTCTTATACTTACAATCTTTTGAGAAGTTCTTCAGCCTCCTGAGTGCCCCTGAAAAACAGTTCCCTTTCATAATATAGCAGTATTTCTTGGCTAAGGTGTAAGTTTGCACAACACTCAGCATTAATCTCAGTATTAGCATAATAAATACAAGTGTTCCATGAGGACTTTCGGCTGTTAAAAGTAACCTCAAGAAGGGTTCAGTACCTGTAGCTGGTTTTTGGGTTCTGCTTAGGTTCTTAGCATTAAACAATTACTGTATTTCTTTGTTATACCCTAAAAGATCCTGGCTTTTTTTAAGGTTTGGCAATGGTTGTAGATTCAAAGTCTAAGTCTGAACTTAAAAGTTTGAACCTAGAACACATTGGATAACTGTGTGTTTGGTGTTTGCAGACGTGGAGAACAGTGTAAGTACAAGGGATGCTTAAGCCTGAAGGAAAGGTGGTAAGCGTTAACTGAATGTGTACAAGTGTTACACACTTTAATTCAGTGATCAAACTTGACATTGTGGCAGCACCTGCTGGGATGTAAATCTAAAAAGGTCTATGGAATGGTGAGGGATATTATGGTCCTAAGTGGTTGCAGATGACTGGACAGGCATGCACCAGCATGTGGTTCTGGCCCCTTGGAGAGACCAGAGTCGTCGTCAAGGAATTGTAATAGCAAATGACTGTGGCTAATGTCAGATCCACTGCAAAAGCTCTGGTTTTGATACCTACACGCCCACTGAAGGACTGCATGGCATTATTCAGTGAAGACTAGCTGTGAATTGATTGCATTTAGTAAGTAATACCATTCTGGATCTGATCTGCTCCGGTACTTTATTGGGTCCTGGTTCTTTAGGTGCAGTGATGAGGTCCGCTGGGGCTGGGAAAATATTTTGGTCTCAAATCAGAGATTTTGGAGGTAGAGACAGGAGGTTCGAGAATTGTGTCTCTTACAGTCAAATTTATTTTTTTAACAGCTCCCTGAAACAGTAAAACTAGGAAAGGTAGGATTATCACCAGCCTGAATTAATTCACTTTTTCTTTCCCTTGCTGTGCTATAGAATTTTGGTAATGTGTAGGTCTGGTTCAGATGCTTTTCCTAGGTAACCACGCAGAAATTAAGGCACGAAAAAAAAAGCATGTGCGTATGTACAATTGTATGTATTTTGTGTGTGCATATGCATACATACACACAAATGTTTTTTTTCCCCATTCACCTCCTCTTTCCCAATAATACTTAAAAAAATAAGACATGGAACTGCTGACTCAGGCAGAACAAAAAAAGTAGAGGATGAGCACAGTTGGCAGTTGATAATTGGCAGTTAAAATTAGTATGTGGGAGTTTGGGGGGTTTTGTTTGTTTGTTTGTTCTTTGACTAGCCACAAAGTTTGTTTCTGGCAGTCCATGATCTTACTGGCAGATTCCAAAATGCTTAACTGCTATCTTTTCTGATATAAAGTCAGTACTTCTAGCCTTTTTTGACCATCAGTAACTAAACAGTACTGCTAATAAAAAAAAAAAAAATCTGTAGGAGAATGACAGAAGATCTGCAATCTGTGGTCCAAAATTCTACACTAAGTTTGAGTGGTATGCAGAACTGGATGTGCAGCAGATGTGTTTTGATCCCACTTAGCTTCTTAGGAGACTGTTTCCATTCAGTTGTCACTTCTCTGGGTAAGATCCTGTTCTTTCCATCTCCCAGAGCTGTGCTAGACTGGTGGGGTTCAGGTTCTTCTGTTGTCCTCTTTGTGACCCAAATAGGCTTTTCAAGCTCAGTATTATTTTGGCTCAATGGAAGTTTTATATGAGGTGCCCCTGCCTCTGGGACAGGGTTTCAGTCGACTTGCAGATTCTCCCTACCCCACTACTATTGAGGTTGGAAGAGACCTCTGGAGATTGTATCGTCCATGCCCCTGGTCAAAGCAGGGTCACCTAGAGCAGGCTACTCAGGACTGTGTCCAGTTAGGTTTTGAATATCCTTCAAAGACAGAGGTAACCTCCCTGGACAGACTGGATGCGTGTTCATTCACCTTCGTATTAAAAAAAGTATTTTCTTATGTTTAAACAGAATTTCTTATGAAGACAGTCAGTTTTCATTGCCTCCTGCCCTGTTGTTGGGCACCACTGGAAGAGTCTATCTTCATTTTCTTTACTCTGAGCATCCAGTATTTATACACACTGAGATTACTCTTCCCTATGGGAAACAGTCACAGCTCTCTCAGCCTCTCCTCACGTGAGAGATGCTCCATCTTAGGGGCCCTCCACTGGACTCACTCCAGTATGTCTATATCTCTGTTTTAATGGGGAGCCCAGACCTGCACCCTGTACTCCATATGTATCTCACCAGTGCTGATTAGAGTGGAAGAATCACCTCCCATGACCTGCTGGCCACACTCCTCCTGATGCAGCTCAAGAGGCTGTTGGCTCATGTTCAATTCAGGGTCCACCAGGATCCCCAAGGTCTTTTCTGTCACGCTGCTTTCCAGATGGTCGTCCCTCAGCATGTACCGATACCTAGGATTGTTCCTTTCCAAGTGCAGAACTTTGCATTTCCACTTGTTGAACTGCGTGAGGTTCCTGTTGGCCCAGTTCGCCAGCCTGTACCTCTGAATGGCAGCACAGACTTCTAGTGCATCAGGTTTTCCACTACTTTCCAAATTTTAGATCTCTCAAAGATACCATGTTTAGCAGACAGAGCTTATTTCAGGTAAACCTGAACAGGCATGAGTTCTGTGCTATCCCATTCAATGCTGGTAAATGTAACAATTTAGAGACATTTTTCCCTTTTCTTGTAAGTTCTACGCTTTCTTGCAGTCACCAGTGCCAAACATACTTGTGAAAAGTAACCTAGTAATGCTTAGTAAATAATATTATGCTGAGTAGATAATATTCAGCATAATTTTCTATAGTTAGACTACTTTTTGTTAATTTGTTTTCCTGGCCTGTTTCGAAGTTGAATTTCAAAACTGTATGATCAGGAAACAGCTTTGTCACAGCCACCCTTCTCATAGTAGACTTCTCCCCTGAATATAGGATGTTGCTATAGTTCTTTAAATAGTTCTTGTGTCCTGGAACATGAAAAGTGATCAAGTATATTTAACCTTTGGTTATGTAAGTGGAGTTGCGGCATTTCTTCTTATGGGATACTGTGATATGTTATGTACGCGGGGAGCACAGAGTTTGAAAAATAGAGTTGAAATATCAGATATAAGCCCACAAAATTAAATCTCCCTCACCAAGTGGATTTCTTAGCTCAAAATACATTATGTTATTCAATGACAGGAGGAAAACTCTTGTTTGAATTGTCAAAAAGTTAGACCCAGTCCCTCCACAGATCAAACTGTGGTTTATGGGTTTCTATAATTTATTCTCTTTCAGTTGGTTGGATTCTGGCACAACCTAGGCAAAAATAGATTTTATTTTTTTAAGAAAACTTTATTTTACAAAATATTCTGTTAAAAAATCTAAAGCCTTTTAGAAATACTATTATATAATCCCCATCACAAATGATTAATCATTTTCTACGCATCTCTGGTGACTGCAGATGACATATGAGTAGTTAAGTTCTCCAAAATGTCCCCTGTTCTTTGGCAGATTTGTAATGTAAGGGATTTCCTACTCTTCTTAGTTTATGCTTTTGCAAGACATAAGCTCTTAACATATGCTACTGCCAAGCACCACACAGGAGATACCTAGTTCAAGGTGTTTAATGATGCTACAGACTTAAGGAGTTGCTGCATGCTTTCTACTTCCTCAACAGCAGAGCGACCCTAGAAGATTTGGAGATACTTTGGCCCTAGGATATGAAGTTAGAGGAGAGGATGGCTGGAAGGGTATTTTGTCCTTGGTGGGGCATAGATAACAAAGCTGGTAGTTGAGACTGAAAGACTGAACTTCAGATGGTGTTTGCATTTGTCATTCAAAGACCATGTCAGTAAACCTTGCTCAGTTGCAGTATAATTTAATGGTTCAAAGCTGTGGGAGATCAAAAAATGACTAAGATTACTGTGGAATGACCTTCCAGAAGGTTATTTCACAATCAGTAGTGTTTGTCTGCTTTGTATCTGTGTATATAACATGGCAAAGTTAGAAGAAATGTGTTAAGAACAATTTTGTTTGTATTTTGAAGGTTATTTGGTTTCAGATTAACATTTCGGATGGCAAATTTGTTATTTATCAGCAATTTGATAAGCAATCTAATGAAGTTCTAATAAAGAAAACAGCTATGGCAACAGCAAATTAGCATCCTTGTGTTCAGCAGCACAGAGTGGTAATGTAAGGTCTGACTAATTAAGGATAATACCAGAAAATATTTTAGAAAAACAATTTGCAATCTATGTCTTTGAGCAATGTATTATTGGATCATACAGGGTGGGAGACTACTTGTGATTTAGAGGTAGGTCAGGAGTAATTAATGGTAGATTTTTTTTTTTTTAAAGTGATTTCAGGCAAGTGTCTAAGTCTCATATAGAGTCAAGATAACTTAGGGTCCTAAATTGCCCTGCTTCTTCAGAAGCGGTTAGGCTCCATCCTCCATGGGGGAAAAAGAGAGTGATCCTGATAGTTAGACTGTTAAAGTTTGGTAGGAAACTACTTCTATTTAAATTGAGTGCTTACTATATCAACCTATATATGTTTATAAGATGACCTGGCAAAACTTTCCTGCGGTTCTGAGGAAGTGTTGGTAGATTAGTGTTTAGACTAGGCCTCAAATTGATCTTTTGATAAAGTTCGAAGTCTGTGAATGCTGAGAGCCGCTGATCTCCCGCTTCTGCTTTTTGTCTCGTGAATAACTTGGGGCTTTGGTTTTGTCCCATGCATGACAGGGCTTGTCCAGGTACCCCCACACCGTTTCTCAGGTTTGTGCCAGATACACGTGCAAAAGGCTGATGGTGTTCAGCTCTGCGGTCGCCGTTCGCATGTCACTGAAGTAGTTTGTATTTCACTGGTGGTCTAACTTCTACTCTAGGAGAATAAGGATGGCTGCTGCGCATGAAGTTTTTACTGTCCTTACATAGTGAAGCAGAAGTGCATTATGGCTTCTGATTTCAAACCTGGTTTCCAAATTCTCTTCTGTCTCCACAGCTGGTTTAATTAGTGCAGACAATATAAGCGGTAAACATGACATATGAGTGTCTTGATTATGTTTCACCTTGTTTTTGGAAAGATCTGGTCCCAGCACTGCTGGAAGGACACAGAGGAGCTCTTTTGACAGATCTAAAGGTGCTTATGGATACGAAGGGTTTAGCTGCTGTCTACATAAAGTTTCTTTCAGATTCTAGCTAGACTGCCCGGTATGGTGGGGTTTTGTTTTAATCTTTTATTTGTAAGCTCCTTTTTTATAACAGCATAATTGTCATGAGCAGTTGAATTTAAAAACACTTGTCATATGCTGTCACTCCTGTTTCGCCTCTGTACCAATGGCATCTGTAGCTGTAGCTATGTAAAGAACAACTTTATCTCCTTCTGCCATGTTAAAAAAATTATTGATGTGTTCTCGCCATCTTTTCCTTGTAGCTAAAGAGAGTGCATTATCGTGGTTCTTACAATTCTTCAGTGCAAGTTTTTGTTTCCTGATAATACTAGATTCCTTCTAGGCTTTTCTCTCTGTCTTTAGTTTTAAAATAGTCTGGCAGAGTAGGGAAAGCAGCGTACAAGGAGATGAAAGGTTGAGAACATACTCAAAATCGCTGTATGACGTGGATGGGGAATGAAGGAGATGCACATAACATTTTAGTGGTGGTAACTTCCAGGTGTCCTGGGAGCAGCGAGCTACTGCCATGCTGGTACACTAGACACGGTAGACCTTATATTCTGGTTGGCTCTGGCAGATGTGGTAGTGGAGGCTTGCCTTGCCAAGTGGCAAAGTTTTGCTGATCAGCTTTACTTGCCATGTTTCTATACAGTGCAGAAGGTGGGTGCTGCTGTCGCTGAACTTGTAGAAAGGGGAAGGGAAGTGCTGAGATTACAGCTTTTTTTGGGAAAAAAGAAAAAAAAGTGAGTGGGGCATTGCATGTGCTAAGCAAATCGAAAAGTGGTGTTGTGAAGTGCAGTCGTGTATTTGTCAGCTTTAATAACTTGCGTGCCCTGTTCTAAATGCTTTAAAAATGTTTAGAAGTTGCCAAGTAGCTGCTGTGACAGCCTGAGTTTTTAACTTACAAAGCATATGCTGTCCTTAATAAGTACAAGCATCTGACTTAGCAGCACTGGAGCCGTCCCCTCCGCCCCTGCCTTTCCCTACACCATGGCAGCGACTCCTTGAGCACCGACACTCAGCTTTGATATGTCTGTTGTGACAGTGCAGGGAAGGAGTTCCATCTCCCTAAGCAAAGCCATGCATCGCTTGTATTGGTTTTGGGAGGCTTCTGCCTTTAGAATTCAGGTGTGGATTTCAAGAACTATATTAACAACAGTGTTAGTTGTTAGGGTTTTTTTTTCTACTGTTTTTGAGAATGGGGGTATTCAGGATTATAAGGATTTTGTGATTAATTTACAATCAGTTTCCAAGTGCTGGGATGAACATTTGTGAAGAAAAAGTTTGTCCTCCCACTGAATATAAGAAATAGTTGTCTTCATAGCGGTTATCAAGGCTAACTTTGTACAGAGATGAAACTCAAAGGATGAGACTGGTTGACATTTAGTCATTTATGGTAGATGAGGCACTTAACTAGTTTGTTTTGGCACTTGTGATTGCACTGGACCTGTTCCTTCTGCTAACAATTAACAGAGTATAAGCTAGCAAGGCAAGAACATGTATTTGGAGTTCTTGTTGTCTGGTAGATTTTGTCAGTTTTTAAGCAAGCTTTTTCTTGTGTTTAATTTTTGTTCCTGCTTGTTACAGTACTTCCTATTACACATGCAACACCAAGAATATAAACTGTTATTGGCATAATCTGGGACATCCTGCAGCAGCAAAAGATTTTCCATTTGGAAGCTGTTTCACTGTTTCCTTTTATTTAGTAGAAAAAGGGAGTTTTGAAATAAATTAAAAATAATATATGAAGTATAAATTAAGAGAATGCATTTCCATGCTGAAAGCTGGTTCTTATCTATTGCGAGGATTGAGAAATCCAGGAAAGCAGGGAAATTTGGTTCAAAGAAAAGATTTGAGCGTACCTTCTGTTCTGCCTCCTTAAACACGCATCTGTTCTGTCAGATACGTAGTCCCAGTTTAGCGTAATGGAATGTGAAGCCTGGATTATCTCTGAAGTGCTTGTAGCCCACAGAGGTTTGCTTACACATCTCTTACAAGCACAGCTATTTCTTCATTGCCAGCTGAGGGAAATGGAACATATGGCACCTATGGAAAACATGGGTTGCAGGCTGTCTGGCCCAGCCTGCTTCCCTGAAGAAAGGAAAGAGAGGCAACGCTGCCTCGGAGGGAGGTGGGGCAGGATTGGGAAGCTAAATAGCAGAGTAGGACTGTTACATGATTTCTTGTAGTCTGTGTTGATGTTCTGGCAATTAAAAGGAATACACTTCAGTTTATGCTAAAGTCAAAAGACAGAATTTTCAAGGAAGATTCAATTTAGTGTGAATATTGCCGATAGAAATAACTAGCAGATTTAACTTTTCCAGGAATACCAGTACAAGTATGTTTGGAAGCTAATATACTGCATCAAAGAAGAAATGGAATGATTTTTATGGTCAATTTGGTGAAAAGCAGAAGTTAACGGTCATTGAATGAATTTAGGAGAAAGAGGGAAGATGAGGGAAAACCTCAGAAACTTCAGTATGTGGAGCTCAGATTAGTTCCCTGATATTATTTCTCCTCATTCTTATTGCTCAGTAATATCTTGGTCATGAAGGATAATTTAGAAATAAGACTGTGCCACTCAGGCTTACCTATTTTCTGCGTGTTTATCTCCGTCTTCCTGTGTAAAACTTCTAATTGTAAACTATGACAGCTTTATCTTCATTAGGATTTTCATTAAGGTATTCAGTAAAGTGGCATTTAGATTCTACTATTCATGTAGTAGTTTTCCATTTTTTAAAAGAATATGAAGAACATTCAAGCATCGGAACAGGCTGCCCAGGGAAGTGGTTGAGTAGCCATACCTGGAGGTAGTTAAAAGATGGTGTAGATGGGGTGCTGAGGGACATGGTTTAGTGGTAACTTGGCAGTGCTAGTTGAACTTAATGATCTTCAAGGTCTATTCCAGCCAAAACAATTCTATGATTCTAATACTTAAAAATTAAAACCTACTGGTTAGTGTTGATAATTTCCTTAGGTTACTACTGATTTTTTTCACTTTTTGACTAGTTTTTCTGCATTGAATAGGGAATTATTCTACTGCAGTGTAACTGCCAGCATTACAGGCAGAGTAGAGTGTTTTAGGGATTTTTGATTGGTTTGGTTTTTTCTGTGAGTAAAGCCAGCTGTGGTCCTTCCAGAAAGGAGTAAGAGAGTTTTTCCAGTTCTGTCCTGGGGCTCAACACAGACTGTTTCCACATCCCCGCCATATTTTTGCCTCTCACAGAAGAGGTGATACTTGGTTTTGTCTGGGTAGTTGTCTTCAGTCTACTGTCTCATTTAGTCTCTGGGAGAGAGGGAGAGATGCATAAGCATATAGAAATGAGACAAGAAATGCACTCGTATCTTTCTAGCCTATACATTTGAACCTGCTGTGCACAAATGCCTTAGACTTTTCAGCACAGAGGTCTCTTGGTGCCAAAAAGAATGGAAGTTGGTTGCCCTGAGCTGGGTGGCAGAGCAAGTTTTGAAGGTTTGACGATCACCTGTCACAGCAGAGTTCTCCTACTGCTGCAGTGAGGGCAGGGGGATTAATTTGAGGGGATAAAGCTCAACTGAACTCCAGCATCCGATGTGAAGATTTAGTGAATTTTAGAAGCATTTTCATATTGAACATATTGCAGTGCATCTTAGCGCGCTGGCAGTTTCATTTTCACAGATTCGATTCTTACACGAGAGATTTTGTTACAACGTCTTTCGTTGTGGATGAGGAGAACATCTGGGCTTTGCCAGAAGTGACCAGAATCCCAAGTGTGGAGGAAGGAGTCAAAGGAAGAGGGATCAGCACAAGGGGGAGTGCTGAGCTTTGAAAGATGGCGTCTGGTCTTTAGTTGTCCGGCAGAACTTTTAATTTGTAGTTTTTCATTAACAGTAAGAATAGCGGAGCCCAGATTATTTTGGGGTTTTTTGGTAGATGAAAAAAGTGCAATACACTATGAAGAGCAAGAAGGTAATTGCTTGGAAAATTACAGGAGAGGAAGATGCCCCTCCATGTTTATTCCATCGAACACTGTTGAAACAGGATTTTTGGGACGGTATGAAGACACATCAAGATGCTGATTATCAGTGTTCCCTGGGAATGATCTGGTGAGAATGTACTTTTGCCTGGTGCTGCTGACCAAAATGCAAGATTAGAATTAATCGAGGAAAATTATCTACTGAGTATTGGACCTGTCAGAAACCAAAGCAGTAGCAAGGCTGTCCTGTTAGATGTTCAGGTATCTTGTGGTCTAGATAGGGTAAAGGAGTTTGCCTTCATCACGTGCCTTGGCATGCCTTGGTTTTCAGTGTGTTTTAATTATAGTGGTTTTATTTGGTGTCTTTTTTACATTCCAGTTATATTTCTCAGATTAGTAGTAGTTTGTAATATGTATTTGCCTAAAGGATTGCACAGAAACATAGCTAGAAAACTACACATCCAAAAAATACACAATCTCGATAAAGAAGAAGGATGAAGGGTGGGAAGAAAAGAATATTAGATGGAAATATCTGTTGGGTCTTCACCATTTTTTTTCATTTGTTGCCTGCTTGGATTTTTGTGAAGACTGTATTTCCAAAAGCGCTCGCTAAACTGAGGGAAAAGGAAGAGGGGTGAGGAGGAGATGAGAAGGGGGTCAGGAGAGAACATGTGAGAGAGAGGTGAGACTGGGAAGGGATAGAGGGAGTGTGGGGGGAAAGGGGATCTGAGAGGCTGTGAAGGGAGGGAGGGGGAAAGCAGGCTTAGGAAGACCACTGTGTCAGTCACTCTGTATGCTATTTACTGTCTTCTCTTTTTCCTTTACATTTAGGGAGACAGATCTTTCTTTTTCAAATCACATCGCTGTATGGTAGAGCCTTGCCAGTAGTAATTTTTTCAGCTTCTTGATTTCATTTGATAATGTGGTGCTAGAACAAAACTTCTTTCTCAACATTGAAAGAAATCTCTCCAGATTCTTCTATCACACTTATTTTCAGATCTCTGCCACAGAGAGAACTTTGAAACCGAAGAACTTTGGGGGGTTTTGTGATTCCATTACTTTTGAATTTGATGATGAGATGATAAGTTAATTAACTGCAGTATCAGCTGTTTTATGTAATATAAATGAACCTTCCTATTCAGCATTAATTGTTAATCATAAAAAATTAAATAATTTTTTTTACATACATACAAATACATTTTTTAAATACATAAGTAAATAAATAAAAATAATTATTTGCCCCATATTGCATCTCTTTATGATACTCTAGTCACATCAGTTATAGCATGCTTGAACTGGAAACTTCCTGCCATTTATTTGCCAGTATCTGTAGCAATAGTCTGAGGTGAGGGTCAGGCGAACGGTAAATTTTCATGTTGCCCTTGTTTAGCACAGTGTTTCTCAGTCAAAGATGAGTTTTCAGACTACCACTTCCTTAAAATATTTACAAACATTTAAGTCTATATCCTGTCCATCACTAGATAGACTAAATTTCCTTTGAAGGGAGTAGGAGCCACCCATGTAAGTCAAAGGCAGGATGTGGCCTGTCATGGAGGGAGGTTGCTGTAAAGGGACACGCACATCTTGGGGTTTGTTGTTATTGTGGTTTAACCCCAGCTGGCAACGAGGACCAAGCAGCCGCTTGCTTACTTCTCTCCCTTCCCAGTGGGATGGGGAGAGAATTGGAAAAACAAGGAAAGCTCATGAGTTGAGATATAGCGGTTTATTAAGTAAAGCAAAAGCTGCACACACAAGCAAAGCAAAACAAGGAATTCATTCGCTGCTTCCCATGCGCAGGCAGGTGTTCAGCAATCTCCAGGAAAGCAGGGCTCCATCACGTGTAATGGTTACTTGGGAAGACAAAACGCCATAACTCAAAATGTCCCCCCCTTCCTCCTTCTTCCCCCAGCTTTACATACAGAGCATGACATCTCATGGTATGGAATACCCCTTCGGTCATTTGGGGTCACCTGTCCGGGCTGTGTCTCCTCCCAACTTTTTGTGCACCCCCAGCCCACTCACTGGCAGGGTGGTGTGAGGAGCAGAAAAGGCCTTGACTGCTTAGCAACAACTAAAATCATTAGTGTATTATCAACACTGTTCTCATCCTACATCCAAAACATAGCACGACACCAGCTGCTGGTAAGAAAGTTAACTCATCCCAGCTCAAACCAGGACAGTTATGAAAGAACATCTCATGCCTTAGCATGTTCTGTGCATCACAGCTAGAATGAGCGTGTGCACCTTCTTCCAGTAACATTTTACTGGGAATTTTAATGCAATTCCAAATTTGATCATAGAATGGGTGCATTTTTAAGGAGTTAATAGCAGGTTCGCTATCTTTTCCTAATCACCCAAGACTCTCAAATACACCTTTTTTTTTTTTCGTCCGAGCATGTGATATTTGTAAATGAGCATGTTTTGAGGCTCAGTACATTAATGTTGTAAGGTTGCCTTTGCTGAAGTCAGTCAACTGCAATGGACTCAGGAATTGTAGCCACAGCAGTAAAAGCACTTGGAAATAAGCATTGAGGAAGTGTTATGGAAAGTCTGTCTTTGGTTTGTGTGTATGTTGCAGTCAGTTTAAAGTCAGTGGTTGGAGCAAATGAATGTTGCCCGAAACAGCTGCTGTTAACTCCTGATGAAAGAGCTTTGTATAAATGTGTGCACATATATAGTTTATTTCTTATTTTATAACGTCAAGCTAGGTTGCAGCCTCTTGTTACTTCTGTCTAGTAATGACATTTTACTCTTCGCGAACTGCAACATTCACTGTTCTATGGGTTAATCTGGAAAAGGTACTTGAACTAAACCAGTAAGATTTTAAAGTAAGGTGTTGGTCTGAAACAGGACACTTGAATGCAGGGAAAGATTCAAGAATGATAGACCAGTCACTGCCTTTCTCAACTGTCTCACAGTAAGTTACGAGGCAGGGTTACTGAAAGTTACATTTTGTAGGCAAGTTTTGCCTCAGCTTTGGTGTCTTTCTGGTACAAACACAGTGCAAATTTGCCTTATCCTTCTATGCCATAAATGAAGTTGCCAAAAGCTGGTTTATGATGTGGACCGATGGATATGGCTTGTACACCTAGTGAGATGGCCTTGAGTAGCCACCTTGAGTCTGAAGTGGGTGGCCTCTGTTCTGAAGGAAAAGTATTTGCGGAATATTAACTGTCAGTTAATTACAAGTAATGTGAGGCTGTTGTGACTGATTAATGAAACAGTTCCGCTCCCCCCACCTCCCCCACCCCTAGCCCCTGTCTGCTGGCGTAATTCCTGAGTGTGGTGTTAGTTGTGGCATAAGTTTAAAACTTGAGTACTAGCTAAACCAGTAAATTTGGATCTTAATGGAATTACTAAATTCAGAATGAAAAGTAAGGAAAGGGACAGATGATTCTGTTTTACTTGAAAGGGAAAGGAGCTCAGCTGAGGGGAGCGTTTAGGAATCTTCATTCCTATAGAAATCTATTAGGACTAAGGTAAGTTGTGCACTTACAGCTTTGGTATGATGGTATTTTTCAGGGGATTAGTTCAGCTGACTTCAGTGAGTTACTACCACATAATGTTGGTGCAGGAGAAAGAACTGAGCTGAAAGGTTTTCAGTTATGTCCTTATAGGATAAGAAGCTTTACACATTTGTCTCACGGGAAGGTTCAGTGATGGTGAGGCCACACCTGGAGTGCTGGGTCCAGTTCTGGGTTCCCCTGTACAGGAGAGGAAGAATCACAGAACCATCAAGGGAAGTTGTTCCAGAAGAGTTCTTTTGTTTCCTATTTATAGCCTGTCCAGGTGCTCCTGTTTATAGGATACACACATGCATGCACACATGTGCATGCATCATGTGTGATCTCCTTTTCTATATTTTCATAAAATTATTTAAAAAATACTTTTAATATTAATATTTTTGACAGTAGCAGAGACTTTTTAGGGAGGGGTGGTACCTTTTGCATGTTGAGTACGTGAACTGTTTTACAAAGCCTCATATCCCATGGGCGAAACCTTGGAAGATGTGACCAGAGGTCTTAAGTTTTGGTTCCAATGCTGACTTTGCTCTCATGCTTTCCTTGAAAGTGTTTGAAATGACTTAGAATAATGGAATGAAGACTAACTTGATCCTGCGCTTTTATAGCACAAAAGACCATGAAGAGCTATGGAACTTTGGCTTTATGTAATTGTTCCTCACTTAAAATTTATGTATTTAAGCTTTTTTTGGTTTTCTAAGAATCGTGTAATTGAATGACTTATTTGTGATTATATTGTCACTTCCACCTTTATACTTAGTGGCAGAAATAACACTGAAATAGTGAATTATGTACGTGCCAAGTAAGTGGTGCCAGTGCAGAAGTAGACATCCAGCTATATGCGTAGCACTAATCCATATGGATTTATAAATCATTTAAAAAAAAAGTATATTGGTTTTTTTTCCCTACAGAGCTTTTGATGGTGATTATTAAATATGTTTGGAGCCTCTCCCTCTGTTAATTTAACTTTGGAAATTGCAAAACTCTTATTCTTAATCATGTTCCCAGTCATCAGCAGGGGAAAAGTCACCAGAATGTGCTTCTAACGTGGGATTTTAGAATGAATGAGAGCTGTTTCCACGGTAACAGATGTGGAAGATGATTCTGAGTCCTACAGAATATGAATGGAGTACCTGAAATGCTGGTTTTGGGGGGGTTGTTTTTTTGTTGTTTCCTCCCTCCCCAACCCCCCTCTCCCAATCCCCACTAAATTTATTTTTTTATACATTTATGGTGGGGTTTTTTTGTATTGTTGGTCACTAAAAAGTGACAGATAATACTTCAAAATACTGCTTGGCACAGATACCAGGAATGCTCATTGGTAAATGAACAAGAGAAGTGAAAATACATTTTATTTTTGGGTTACATTCCTCCTGGAAAACAAGAACTGTGTATGAGTCGTAGAGATTAAATCTGCTTTGGCTTTTCCCCAGGTCAGTAAAAGCACTGTCTTGTCCCTCCCTCATAGTAGTGGAAACGGTTGTGGCTTTATTTTCCTGTAACTATGTGCATTACATTGTGAAGCTAATTTCAGCATTTAATATGGTACTTCCATGAAAGTAGTTAACAGAATGGGCAGAGTAATCCTCCAAGATTGCTGAATGACTCTAAAGATTTTTCTTTCTGGTAAACCTCAAAGATTTCCTTTCTCTTATGTTTAATTTTTCTGCCTCTGTTGTTTTAAAAAACATAAGTTTTTGTTGCTCTAGCCTTGCAAATTTTTAGTAAGTCAAATTTATTTACTTGAAAGCCATTTTTGTCATGACCACATTTTCTCACTATCACCATTTAGTTCTGTAAATCAGTATTAATCCTACAGTTAAAGATGTTTCCTTCTGTCAGTTGAACAAGACTAACAACTGCAATACAAAATACCGGAGATCCTATTTAAATATAGTTTAGTTTTTAATGCAAGCAACAAATCTAATTTAATGACTAAATGTTGGTATCTTTATTCTCAGAATTATTTCCATTCATGTAAAGAGAGTCAAAAACATGGCCTGTCATGGAGGCTTGAGAGCAGAGGCTTGAGGCTACTGATTTTTGCAGAGCTGATAGGTCAGCTGTAGCTGTAAACATGATTCTGTCAGTGAGCCTTTTCCAGTGACCACTCATAACTGGGGAAGAGGCTTAATACTAGATTCTGGTCTAAAGGTGGCATCGAACATTACTTTCACAACTCTGTACCTTACCTTTTTGTTTTACACGTGGCATTTTGGCTTCATCGTGTTTATCATGCTTGAGAACATGGGCAATTGGGAAGGTAGTACAGAGTTCTTTTGCAACTGCTGGGACCAGGAGGCTTGCTCATGCAGATATCCAGTGACTTGGCCCTTACCGGCACCACAGCTGTTGGGTGAGACCAAGCTGCCAGGACGAGAGTGAAACCTGTTGTCATGTAGCAACAGATGAAATATTTTTGCTAACTAACTGACCTGCATCTATTCAGGTATGGCATGGGCAGGTCTATACTGTAGATGAAGGTATCATTGTCGTTTGAGAGCTGATAACGGTGAAGAACAAGTAGGATCTAGGATTTACAATAGGGTTTAGCACCTCTGCCAAAGCTGCTGTTCTGTTGTTCTTAATGATGATAGGATTAGCAAAATTAGTTAGTTATCTTTGCTGTGTCCTTAGCAATTACAGCCTTCTCGTTTTGTTGTGGCTGTATTCACCGTCTGCTCATTGATGTCATTAAGTTGCACACACAAAGTCCTTAAGAGAATGAGAGCATAGTGTTGGTTTTTTTGGAGTGAGCTTGCTTGTTTGTTTGTTTTTGTTTTTTAATAATTTGTTTCCTCCATAATGAATTGAGATATTAGACTTGGACTGTAAAGCTGACAGGCAAAGGAGGAGTTAAGGACAAAAGAGACAACAGCCAAAACAGATACAATGTTTTAATCCTTGAATTAACTGGCAAAATTCTAGTATTTCTTTTAATTGAGAAAGTTGATTCGGATAGGTAACAGTTACCTATGTGTCAGTCAGTAGTTGAATGCAGAAAAAAAAGGGAATGCTTGAAGTGACTGGAAGGAGGATAAATATGTGACCATCAACTACTGAATTTACATCTCACCTTTTGAGAATGACTTTGTCTCGTGGCCTAGTCAGTAGAATATGTATTCCATATTTTGGCAGTAATGATTCAACAGATCATTTCCTTAAGGTAAATATACTAAATGTATTCTAGGCAAGTGCTTACCACAAATGTTACTGAGGAGTAAAATAGACTTTGCTTGGGTTTGTGTTTTGGGGATTTTTTGGTTTTGATTTTTTTTATGCAAATAACCTTTTTAAACTTGCTTGTAACAAAAGAATTCCAGCACCTTGGAGGTACATAGCATGTTTTAAAGCACCTTATTCTCTAATGCTTCTAAGACATGATTATATACCGCCAAGGTATATAATACATCAATATTTTATTGTTCCGTTTTCTACGCTTTCCGTATTACTACCTGTTTTTTATTACCCTTTTACCATTTTTATTATTCCTAATGTAAAAACTGTACTCCATTTTCTTAAGCCCCACCAGCTGAAGTCTTAAAACACAAGTTCCAATTTGCGTGTCTCCATTTGTTTTCCAACTATTTTAATTAAAAAGATACTCAATTCAAATCTGATTGTGTATGCAGTTCCATCCTGAAATGCAGTTATCTTTATCTTAATATCTCACAAGTATGTATATCAGCACGACTACTCCATACTCACTTTTTTTGAAAGCCCTGCCACTTTTTAAACATGCTTTAAAATGATGCTCTGTCAAGGTGTGCTTCAAAAGCCTTGTTTCATTTTAAGCTAATGAGCTCAGAAGATTTTTTTAGATCGCTTCTGGGAATGGGGAAACAAAGAGCATGTATTGTTGGATTTGCACAGAGACTCTGTATTCTGGGTTTATGACAAGAGGCACAGCTAGGCACAGAAGGAGTTGCTGGAAGAAAGAATACAGAAGGAAGACTGTGAACTCTACTTAAGGTCAGGGTAGGGAGCACAAAGCTTTTAAATCAACTTCTGTTCAGGATTATGAGATGTCAAGGGGTAAAGCAGGATGGCTCTGTTTACTACTCATATATTTCATACCACTTTATAAGTCACTTGAATAGGCAATTTTCATTTCATAGAATCATTCAGGTTGGAAAAGACCCTTGGGATCATCAAGTCCAACCATCAACCCCACTCTACAAAGTTCTCCCCTACACCATATTCCCCAACACTAAATCTAAACGACTTTTAAACACATTCAGGGATGGTGACTCCACCACCTCCCTGGGCAGCCTATTCCAGTGTCTGACCACTCGTTCTGTGGAGAATTTTTTCCTAATGCCCAGTCTAAACCTACCCTGTTGCAGCTTGAAGCCGTTCCCTCTTGTTCTATCACTAATTACCTGTGAGAAGAGACCAGCACCAGCCTCTCTACAATGTCCTTTCAAGTAGTTGTAGAGAGTGATGAGGTCTCTCCTCAGCCTCCTCTTCCTCGAACTAAACAGTCCCAGCTCCTTCAATCGCTCTTCATAAGATTTATTCTCCAGGCCCTTCACCAGCTTCGTTGCCTGCCTCTGCACTCGCTCCAGCATCTCTATATCTCTCTTGTATTGGGGTGCCCAAAACTGGACACAGTACTCAAGGTGTGGCCTCACCAGTGCTGAGTACAGGGGGACAATCACCTCCCTACTTCTGCTGGTCACACTATTTCTAATACAAGCCAGGATGCCATTGGCTTTCTTGGCCACGTGGGCACACTGCTGGCTCATATTCAGCCTCTTGTCAGTTAGAACCTCCAGGTCCTTGTCTGCCAGGCAGCTCTCCAGCCACACTTCCCCAAGCCTGTAGCGATGCATGGGGTTGTTGTGGCCGAAGTGCAGGACCCGGCACTTGGCCTTGTTGAAGCTCATACCGTTAACATTGGCCCATCGATCCAATCTATCCAAGTCTCTCTGCAGAGCCTCCCTATCCTCATGCAGATCAACACTCCTGCTTAACTTGGTGTCATCTGCGAACCTACTGATGATACACTCTATGTCCTTATCAAGATCATCAATAAAAGTGTTAAACAGAAATGGTCCCAGCACTGAGCCCTGAGGAACACCACTTGTGACGGCCGCCAGCTGGATTTAACTCAGTTGACCACCACTCTTCGGGACCGTCCAGCCAGCCAGTGCATGATCCAGTAGATCGTATTCTCATCCAGGCCACCAGCAGCCAGTTTTTCCATGAGAATTCTATGGGGAACAGTGTCAAATGCTTTTCCAAAGTCTAGGTAGACAATATCCACAGCCTTTCCCTCATCCAATAATCGTGTCATCTTGTCATAGAAGGAGAGCAGGTTCGTCAAGCAGGACCTGCCTTTCAGAAACCCATGCTGACTAGGCCTGAACCCCTGGTTGTCCATTATATGGCTTGTAATGGCACTCAAGATGATCTGCTCCATGACCTTCCCTGGCACCGAGCTCAGACTGACAGTTTCCCAGATCCTCCTTTCTGCCTTTAAGCCTCCTTTCTGCCTCTGCTGTAGTTTGATATAGATTAGATCAAATCAGATAATAAAAAACCATTAACCTTAAATTTCTTAAATAATTAAATTGGATACAGGCACAGAAGAACTCTAGCTTGGGTTACAGATGAAGATCTCTTCAAACCTGGCTCCATCTACCTTTGGTGTTTGTAGGACTTGGAAAAAAACATCTTTCTTTAAAAGCCGAAATCAGATTTTTTTGAATTTAATTTCACAGCATTGTTACATATCCCTGGCAGTGAAGTTAACAGCTGCACAGTGATTTTTCTTTTACTCAAACTTTAGTAGAGGGCACTGTTGTAATGTGATAGGATTGTTTATTCTGAGTTATATAAAAATTTAGGCCAGCGGTTCAACCTGGATTAATCAGAGTGTTTTCCTCTCAAATATAAGAGTTCCACTGGCAGTGAAAAAAGTTGGTGGCGGGATTTTATTTTATTTTTAAACTTAATTGTATTTGAATTGTGTTTATGTTGGCTTCTTAAAGATGACATGCCAGGACTTCCTTTTTGAGGGCAGTGATATATAATGTAACATCAGCATTTTACTGAAAAAAATTCCTGCAGGAATTTGTTTCGCTTGTATTCTAGCATATCTCTGTGTTCCATCTCTCTCAAGTAAACCAATACAGTGCCAAAATTAAAGAAATCCCAAACATTTGTTGAAAGAACAGATATATTAATCTTATTTTTACAGAGAAAAATACTAAATATTTATTACTGCTTGATTAAAAAGCAATACGTATTATAGAAACAGATTAAAATACATAACGTACAACACTTTCCTACGTTTCCTGGGTTTTACTTGTTATTACTGTTAATGGTTGGAGCCCTGCAGGTGTGTGATCTTTCATTAAAGTGATACTATGGCTTGCAATGCTACTGAGATACAGTATGATGAGGTGGGCACTCACAGCATTTTCCTGCTTTGTTATATCTGAAGATGTAATGTTCAGAGGAACTTTTTCCTCTATGTGCTGATATATTTTCGACACCTAGTGGTACTAAGTGTAAATTACTGAAAATTTGTTAATGGGAATACTATTTTACCAACAGTAAATTCTTAGTGGAGAAGTGAAGCAAATCCTATAGCTCAGACAGAATGGAGTTAATTGTTAAATTTCTCAAAAAATTACACTGAAGGTTTTAAGAAGAAAATATAACAGGTATTTTTTGCTCCTGTACCATCCTTCAGTTGGGAAAGAACAAGAGAAGGCTGTCCATGACCCTGTCATATAAAAGCTCTGTGGGATAGGAATGGATTTGTTCAGATACATCACATGGATGCTGAATAACAGGAAATACAGAGAAAATGAAATGTATTAGTGGGAAAGGGGTTGAGCAATCACAAGAGAAATTTTTCTGCTCAGTCAGGTTTGTAAGGATGACTGAAAGCTGCAGGAGGATATCACAAGAGTAGGCAGTGAAATGGCCGGTAAAGTTAATTGTAGGTCACTATAAAGTAACACAGATGGAGAACAACTAGCACATGCACTCTTTCTCTCTTTTAATTACTTACAGTACAGACACAATGATGCCGGTTCATAAATCTTAAGTTTTGGCAGCACCTTAGTATTTGAAGTTTTGGAACTCTAGTTATATCTCAGAGGTAAATAGAATTGAGAAAGCTTCAACAAGGGTCAAAGGGATGATCAAGCTATGCAGTATCTTCCACCTGAGAACTGAACTGACCTGGTTAGGAGTCTTCAACCTAGAAAATGTACATCTGACCTTGGCTGACCTCTGGGTGCCTACCACACTGCTCTACCACTCCCCCTTCGCAACGGGACAGAGGAGAAAATACGATGGAAAAATTCATGGGTCAAGATAAGGACATGGAGGGCACTTACCCATTACCATCACGGGCAAAACAGACTCAGTTTAGGGAAATGAATTTAATTTATTGCCAATTAATAACAGAAGGGCAGCAAGAAATAAGAATAAATTTTTAAACACCTTCCCCCAACCCCCACTTCTTCCCTGGCTCAGCTTCACTCCCGACGCACACAAACAAAATTTATTTTGTACTCACGTACTTTTCTTGTTTTGTAATCTGACTTCTACCTACAGGATGCTTAGATTAAACATTGTAAGGATGTATTACGATAGGATATTTATATGTATCTTTTACCAAAACATCCTCCCAAACCCAGCAATACAAATATTTAGACTAAACCAATACAGATTATGAAAAAAGGAAAATTCAGAAATGGTAGTACAGTAATGCTGACTCTTACGCATGCTCAAAGGAAGTGCACATCCCTGTATGTTTATTTACAGATATTCTCAACTGCCAGGATTTGCAAATACAATACTTTGTGTCTCTCGTCCTTTTCTCTCCCCCAGGCACAGGAGAAAGTGGCAAGAGTACGTTCATTAAACAAATGAGGATTATTCATGGATCAGGTTACACAGAAGAAGACAGGAGAGGCTTCACAAAACTGGTTTACCAAAACATATTTACTGCCATGCAAGCGATGATCAGAGCCATGGATACTCTCAACATACAGTACACATCCAAAGAGAATGAGGTAAGACTGTACAAAGAAAATTCTAGTTTCAGCCTATGAAATTTCAGTTTGTACACAAATTCTACAGGCAGAACCTTAAAAATCCATATGTCTTGTGGGGTGGTCGGTGCCCCACTGTCTGATTCTGCAGAACAATGGGGAGTTCCGAGTGGAAAGAGGGGCAGGGTGATCAGGGATGGAGCTGGTGAGGAAGGGAGAATTTTCAAAGTTGCAAGCTGCTAATAAGTACCAAAAAAAAAAAAAAAGGGTTTTTG
>VYZM01019469.1:163246-228139 GCA_013398915.1 Dromas ardeola | reverse complement strand
TGGCCTTCTTTGCTGCAAGAGCATGTTGCTGGTCCATGTACAACTTGGCGTCCACCAGGACACCCAGGGCCTTTTCTGCAAAGCTGCTTTCTAGTTGAGTGGCCCCCAGCATGTACCGGGGGATTGCACCTCCCCAGGTGCAAGACTTTGCACTTTCCCTTGTTGAACTTCATGAGATTCCTGTCAGCCCATTTATCCCGCTTGTCCAGGTCCTTCTGGATGGCAGCATGACCCTCTGACATACCAGCCCCTCCTCCCAGTTAATCAGTTTAATTCATCGGCAAACTTGCTGAGGGTACACCCTGCCCCATCATCCAGATCATTAATAAGATGTTAAAAAGGACTGGACCCAGTACTGAGCCCCGGGCTACACTGCTAGTTAATGGCCTCCAACTAGACTTTGTTCCACTGATAACCACTCTCTGTGTCTGTCTGTTCAGCCAGATTTCAATCCACTTCACTGCCTGCTCATTCAGCCCATACTTTATCAGCTACTCTGTGAAGACATTATGGGAAATGCTGTTGAAAGCCTTCCTGAAGCCTAGGTAGTCAACATTCCCTGCTCTCCCACCATCTACCAAGCCAGTCGTTTTATCATAAAAGTTTCTTAAGTTGGTAAGCACAATTTCCCCTTGGTGAATCCATGCTGACTAGTCCTGATAACTTTCCTTTCCTTCATGCCCCTGGAAGGAGTTTCCAGCATTAGCTTCTGCATCACCTTCCCATGGTTTATACAATCAAAGTGAAGCAATGACCAGTTCAAAAAACCCTGCTCTGGCACTGTGTCCCTGCATACCACAAGCACTTACTCTGCTATGTTTAAGCAGCTCGCACTTGCNACACAAACTGTAATAAACCTTAAAATCTTGAAAGCTCACTTGCAAAAGTATCCTATACCTACCAGACTTGTTTCCTCTCTCCCTCCTTCTCTCTCGCCTGCTCTTTCCCACTCTTTTTCTTTCTTTCCTTCTTTCCCTCCCTCTATCCATCTCTCCCTCCCATCCTTCTTTCTTCCCTCCCTCCCTCCATTCCTTCCTTCCTTCCTTCCTTCCTTCCTTCCTTCCTTCCTTCCTTCCTTCCTTCCTTCCTTCCTTTGAGGAAGAACCTGGGGGACTGGAGACACATGACCAACACTCAGTGCCTCTGGAGCAAGGGGTGGTATAAGATAGGGATGAAACATGCCCATTCTTAACTCTTGATACCTGTCCAAAATGAAATTGTAATTTTGAGCTGGGTGAATGAATAGCATAATGATAAAATAGAATCCCCCCCACAAGGGTAACCTATGCTTTGCAGAAAATATTTTGAAAGGGGTAACATCAGGACTATGCTGGGGGAGAGCCACTCATGATCTTGTACTAATTGTGCTGTAGCAAGTGCTACTTACCTTGTGCTGTAGCCTTACTTGTAATTAGGATATGAAATACTGTATAATAATTCACTTATTTCTTCTATTTGTATCCCATCAGTGCTCCTACAAAAATATTGGCTTGCACCGCTGCCAGTTGCAGAGCCCAGACTGTTTAAAAACAGCAAGGCCAAAGCCAGGACACCTGATCTTGTCAAGGGAAGACAGTAAAGGCATCAGTCCAAAGCCTTCACTGGTTGTGAAGTCAATTATAATGCTCCCATTGCCACAGCAGTCATGAGAAGCAGATTTCTTTTTATGCAAATTTGTTATTATGCTAGCAATAATTTCCCCTCTTGTATCTTTGTCTGGCCATTATTTTCAGCAAAACAAGTTCTCCCTGTTATTTTCAGACAACTATTCCTGAAGCCTTGTTAATTACAACAAGAAATAGCATCACCTCACTTAGTGACACTATTTTCTGTATCAGGTGTTGGCAGAATATAGAGGTGCAGTCTGGGATCTGCACCATGATTGATTAACCAGCATTGCAACTGAGACAGAGATAGCATCCCAGCTCTGCAACACAATGTTCCTCGAGTGACAAGAAATGATAGGGACTTTAAAGCTTTGTTGCTGAAACAGAGCCCCTGATGTGCTACCTGCTTCCTATCTTTTGCAAGGAGCATCACAAAACCCTTTCAGATTTTCTGTTCATCTGTACAGTGATTACATTTTTAATCATCAATAAGTAAGTAAAATGTGTCCAGCACCAAAGAATTTTCTTTTAATTCAGACCATAATTTGTAAAGTGTGTGAAACAGATTGTGTGACTGTCAATATTAGTAATGGTTGAGTAAGACAAATTATATCCAATTACTCATACGTACTATATTCTCTATTTTTCTCAAAAGCCCAAAGGTTACAGATTCCTTTGCTTTTTTGCTTACAGGAATAACAAGTGATATTTTGTGAGTTGCTTTGGAACACTATTAATAATGCTTTTATCTCTGCACACAGCAGACCTATAGAACAAATATATTAAAGATTAGAATATTATGTGGTGCGTATCTGAAGCCTGACTTATGCAGATAAGTGATCCAGCATAAGAATGTGTGTTGAGTCCATTTCTACAGATGGCAGAACACAGATTTATAAATGAAAAAAAAGTATAATTTTAGCTTTAAATGCATCTTTTTGAAGCTATTTTTTGAAGCTTTTTCCATTAAGATTTGGTAGAATTCCAGTAGCTATTGTGCAGAAGTTCTGCTCTGCTTGTTGTTTGATTTAAGCACATGAACATATTGACAAGAACGGATTGCTTCCTAAAAATTAGCTGCTTACCTCACTCAGACTCTATGTTGTATTTCCTGAAGACTAATTTTTCATTACCCATTATGGGATTTCCCAGCTCATTCTGTATGTAGCTGATATTCCTTAGGAGCAAAGAGAACATTCTTACTGCTTCCAAAAAACAAGCAGTGAGACTTTCTTAGACCTGCTGGAGAGAAAATGTAGAGCTTTAGAATGGTTATTGTGTCCACAAATTCTTCTCTGCTGCATAATAAGTCCCACAGAATTTAATAGAATTTTATTGCAGAGTTATCTACCACAAAGCAGGATCTACTTTAGTAATTTAGTAATTAGGATCTACCTTAGTAATTTAGTAGTTCTGCAGATTTTCTAAAACAAATTTATAAAGACCCCTTTTGGTTTCATTCTGATAATGGTTTCATAATGAGTACCAAAAGTAAAGCCTTCAGGATGAAAGGCAGAGTTGGTTTGTCCAGCATGGAAACAAAATTTTCCAAGCAGCTGCTGGTGTCATTTGTACATAGCATTGGTATTCCACTGCCTCTAGTGGGCTTTGTGCTCCATTCCTCTGTTATGAATAGCCCAGTCTTTTGTGATTGCATAAACCCTTGCTTTCTCCTTGTTTTCCCATTCCCTCTTTCTCTTTCCCCAAACTGTTGAGGAGAGGTGGACCCTCTGTGACTACATTCCACAGCCATAGCAGCTATGAGAGAAGCAACTATGGGAGGAACCATACCAGGTTTTGGGATTAGGGTCAAGGAGTGAAAGTCTGACTGAATGTTGAGGCTGGCCGAGTAAATGTAGTGACTAAATACACTGGTTTACCACAGGACTGGCATAATCCCCTGGGTTCAGAAGTGACAGACAGATACTGGTGAAGTGGCATCCACTGCCACTCCCCTAGCCTCCCCTCCATGCACACACTCCCCAGACTGCTTTATAGTCTATATATTCTGATTTGTTTGGGCTTTCATTAATGAAAGCATCAGTGAGGTAGTCGTTACTGTTGGAGGTGCCTGCATTAAGAGTATCTTTGGGATAGTATGTGTTCTGCAGTGATGTCCTGGAAGTGCCTGATCTGTACAGCAGTACTCATAATAACGGCCAGACAGTCACAGTGACCTGTGCTCTCATGCTGCTGTGGGCAACAAATGCTTATTGACTGCACCAGTGGACAAGGGAAGAGCTATGGATGTCATCTACCTGAACTTTTGTAAAGCCTTTGATACAGTCCCCCACAGCATTCTTGCCTCTAAATTGGAGAGATGTGGGTTTCATGGAGAAGGAATTGGCTGATGGCTGCATCCAAAGAGTTACAGACAATGGCTCAATGTCCAAGTGGAAACCAGTAGTGAATGGTGTCCCTCAAGAGTCCAAACTGGGACCAATACTATTTAATGTCTTCATCAATGACATAAACAGTGGGAGTGAGTACACCCTCAGCAAGTTTGCAGGTGACACGTGGCTGAATGGTGTAGTCAATTTACTAAAGGGAAGGGATGCCATCTGTGTTGGTTTTGGCTGGGATAGAGTTAATTTTCTTCATAGTAGCTAGTATGGGGTCATGTTTTGGATTTGGGATGAAAATAGTATCGATAATACAGGGATGTCTTATTTACTGCTGTTGGATTGCATCTAGAGGAAAGTCATGAAAATGGTCAGAGAGCTGGAACACCTCTGCTATGAGGAAAGGCTGAGATAGTCAGGGTTATTCAGCCTGAAGAAGAGAAGGCTCTGGGGAGACCTTTTTGCAGCCTTTCGGTACTTATAGGGGCCTTAAAAGAAAGACGGAGAGAGACATTTTACTAGGGCCTGTAGTAATGGGGCAATGGGCCATGGTTTTAAATTGAAAGAGGCTAAGTTTAGATTGAACATTAGGAAGAAATCTTTTATGATGAAGGTGGTCAGACACTGGAACAAGTTGCCCAGAGAAGCTGTGGGTGTCCCATCCCTGGAATTCTTCAAGATTAGGTTGGGTGGGGCTTTTGAACAACCTGATCTGGTGAAAGTTGTCCCTGCTAATTGCAGGGGGGTTGGACTAGATGATCTTTAAAGATCCCTTCCAGCCCAAACCATTCTGTGATTTGATGGTTCTATATTTAACATATATGCCATTTAGGAATTGGGTGAGGGAGAAGAATAGGACCTAGGGCGAACCTGTCTGTAAAACAACAGAATACTGGCATATGGAGCATTCTTCATCTCTGTTACTAGCATGTCTATAATCAAAAAACCTGTTGCCTCCTAATGTAAATGTAGGGTAATGCCATGCAAGCTAATGGCGCTACTCTGCATTTACACCACTGCACAGAGAGCAGGATTCAACTCCTTGTACTTAATCATCCCAATAATAATGGTTTATATTATAAATTCTATCACAGTTTGCACAGAGACAGATGATCAGCGACGGATGCCTTTGGATATTAGATGAGGAATGGTTATTTATCATACCAAAATCTGGACATTTTTATATTAAATAGATGGCAGTAAAGCATTGCACAGTTTATAATCCTAATTAAATTGTTGTATTTTTAGTATGGAAACCTTGAAAACTACAAGTCTTGGTGATCTATGATGAATGATGCAGTCATTTTTGTACTGTAGAGTTAATGTCTTTTCTTGCTGTGCAGTGCTAATTTAAGGAAGGTTCACCCCAGACAGTCTAAGATTCTGCTTCCTTTCCTTTCTAGTGTAGAAATACACCACCAATAAGACAGTTTTGCCAAGTACTTTAACCTTTTTCTTGTAAGTAATACAGTGACAGTATTTATTGTGTATGATTGCGGGTGAAATTTTTCTGTCTTTCAGGTGGAAGAAAAATAAGTTTTCCAGATAACAAATATTTCTGAAGTATTGAGTTCTCTCAGTTATTTGACCCTTGTCTGAATACATCAGTGAAAAAAAATTTTGCACTTGAAGATCAACAAAGGCAAGGAGTGGTTATTGTTGCTTGAGATCAGGTGTCAGACCGAAAGAAAGACTTGAGTCACCCATATGATATACAGGGATGCACAAGATTTCTGATGAGTACCCACCCACTACTGGAAAGGCTCAAGCATATTACTGCATCTTCCCAAGATATGAAAGCTCCCCAGGCATCTGCTACTCTGTGATGCAGTTTTTGTGAGCACATCTGTCTGAGCATGTTGGTGCCTAGATCCAAACTGAGCCCTACAGAGGCCCAGATAGGGGATGGGTAAGTCCTTAGATTTTTCTGAGCCTTACTATATTGTGGTCATGCTTAGAATATGACTCACATAGACTGACAATGCTGAATTCACAGTGGCCATATCTGCTTTCATTCAAAAATGCTCAAGTGAAAAGCACACACCATTGCAGAAGAAAGATAAAAGATGCTTTAAAGATAGAACTTTATTGACTTCAGGGCCAGGAGGAAAATGTACAGGAACTGGAAACTACGTCAGATGAGTAAGTGTGAGGATGGAAGTACAGCATAAGCTTAAGAAAGAACAAAATACCAAACAACTACAAAACTACCAGGATGCCATGGAGTCATTTTATTAGTGTACTATCAGTAAACAGAAGAACAAGGGAAGAGATGGTTAGCTGCCAAAAAGAGAAGAAAAATTATTGGCACATGAAGTTGAGAAGGCCGAAGTTAGTATCTTTTGATAGTGATCTTTTCCAAGGACATCAACCACAATCAGAAAGCTAGCATAATCTTCAACGGAAAACATCTGAGTCTGTAACAGGAAAATAATGGATTAGTGCCCAGGTAAGTAAAGTGTTCTCAAACCAGCTTGATATGAAACTACAACACTTTGTCTTTCTTAAAGAAGTGCCTACAGCAGTCTCAGAGCAATCACTAATTATCTTTGAGGACCAGTGAAGGTTTAGTCAGGCAATGGAAGAATGAACAAGAATGAATGTATTATCTACCTTTAAAAAAGGAAGTGAAGAACTGAAAACCAGCTGCCATTATCTTCAGTTCCCGGTGAAAAAGTCTGTAGAAAATGAACAAAGAAAATATTTGAATCTGGAAGAAACCAAGGAAAACAGTCAACATGAGCTTGCTAAGAATGAACACAAAAGGCTTTTTAGTAGAGGAAAAGAAGGAGGTGTCATATGGCAACAATATTGTGGTATTTTGGTACTGTCATCTGATACCCTTAAAAAGTATGTAGGCACAGTCCAGAACAAGATTTTTAGTCTCTATGCTCCCGAGTTTGCGAAAACATCCTTTGATTATTACTTAGCATTCACTGTCAAAGCGTAGAGAGAGATCAAGTACAGGGATACAGTGCAGGGACTCAGCTCTGAGTCCAGCACTATTCAATATCCTCAGGGAAATGGATGGTGGGCTAGAACCTAAGAGCTGTACTTGAACTCCTGCCAATGCCGACCCTTCTACAACAGTAGCCACTGAGCAGATGTCCAGGAAAAATAGTAACTGGGCAAATATACTTTCTACTTTTCCCAGGTATCTCCCAAGACTCATACTTTTTTGTCTGAGGGGAACTTAATGAATCTGATGTCGTTTCTTTATCTAGAGGTCTTTAAAGGATCACTGTTTTAAGTGTTTTATTTCTTTAAAGTGCTTGCTTTCTTTTCCCTTTAGGCCCAATACATATTTCGCATGATAGCATATGTTGGTTGGGTTTTCCAGAGTGCTACTACCTCTGGCAGCAAGAGTGACCTCTTTTTGTTCATTTTGAATCCTGTTCCTTCTAGCTTCACTTGATGGTCTTACATTCTGCACTGGGAGAATAGTGAATAGGTACTTTTAAGGAGGCAGTTACCTACCTTTGATAGTCCTTATTTAGAAGCAGATGGAGGTGATATAAACATTAAGCTTCTACTGAAGCCATGTGTACTTATGGAGCTCTAAGATGTGGGAATAAAGGCACTCTACATAACTGTTTCCTTGCAGCAGGCTAAGTTACTTCATGGACTGTATCCTGTAATTATGAAAGCATGAACATTCATCTACCCCTTTCTAAGAGGGGGAGTTGTCACAGGGGTTAAGACCATGTACTATACTGTGGTCATGTTAACAACAGGTGTTATGCTAACTTGTGCATTGGCTTGGGGATTGCTGACAGGGCAACTACCTTGAGGGAAAGAAGGATCATCATGTTTTAGTTCAGTGTCTTTGAGCACAAATGGTGTTAAAGCAAAGAGGATACTTAACATCCCTGTGGAAAAAATTCTACACATTCAAGGAAATCCCTTTCAGGGATTTATCTGGTTCATTGTCTGACTTGTTTTAATGTCCTGGAAAGTGGTAGAAAAATGCACAATTTATTTTCGGCAATGAGAAGCTTTAGTTATCAGTAAGGTAAGAGTGTACATGTTCAAGAATGGGCTAATTGTATAAAGCAGCCTGAGAAATGCAACCATGCATAAAAGCAATAAATAAAATTTAAATACAATTTAACAAAATAACACACAATTGTACAGATCACAGCAACTAATACATGACCTGTGACAATGAAAATACATTGTGTGGGGTATTTTTTTTTTTTAGTGTGGGTTTTGTTGTTTTCTTTTTAAATGTAATTTAAATATTCACATATTTACTGAGATTCTCATGGCTACTGACACTATGAGTGCACTAGTCTTGACAGTCATTAACTTAGATATTTCTGGGTACTAAAAAACCCGAGAGAATCATCCATACAAGACTTACGAATCCTAGGAGATATGAAGCCTTTAATGGCAATATTTCATTCAGGTTTCTTAATACAAGAGCCAAATAATTCTACAATATGAACTCCTAAAGAGTTCAGAAGGATTGACTGTGGACCATTGCAAGCAGCCCTTGGTAAACACTGTACACTGCTGCGAATTATTTTTTTTCTTTAACAATTTAAAGTTAGAGCACATTTGAAATGGGAAACAATAGGGACTTTGGACTCCATGAGAAGGTCAGTTGTCCCTCGGAATCCAAATGACTGACTTGTATGGCAGTGTGGACTGTGTTTAGAACTTAGATTTTATCAAGCTTAGATTTTATTTACTCAATGACCGCCTAGGCAAGTTGAGTGAGATCCTGTCTTGGTGTGTATCAGTAAAACCAACAGAACTGTAAAAGGATTCTTCCAGTTCTGCTTACTGTCATTTTTGACCTTAAAAGTGTTACTTCATCAGCATGTCAGCCGCCATCGTCTTCTTGTAGACAGGGAAATCCTTTGATTAGCAGCAGGAGCTCCCATGGCACTAAAGAGATGTTTAGAAGTATGTAAACCCAAGGGTTTACACACAGGGTGACCCTTTTTATCCCCACTTCCAGAATGTTCCCCAGTCAGGGAATGATTGACGTGTGTCTTGGATGCTAGTGGTAACTTGACAGTGAGACGTTAATGGTTGCACTTGACGATCTGAAAGGTCTCTTCCAACAAAAATGATTCTATGAAGAGGTGCATCTGGGGAACTAGCCCAACGAACAGTCAGGGCTTGTACCTGTGCTTTCATGTTTGTCAGGCCAACGGGGCAGGAGCTGCTTAAGATGACATAATGTCACAGTATAATGAAATAAGCCCCAAAGTTAAACCTTCTGTATCTCTTATTTCTTCCTGGAACTATGAAAAGTTGAGGAAATTCTTTTGTATTTGATATCTACCTGTCCTAAAGTCCTTTCAGGGCCCCACCACTATCAGTTTAAAGGTAAGCAGTAACTGCTTTGCTGCCCTGCATCTCCCCCGATGTCCACTTTTCTGATTATTTCACTATAGAGAACTTGTCAAATACAATATTTGCTATCCCATTCTGCTATGTTTATCTTAACAGTGGCCAGGGTACCAATCTCTTCTAATTGCTCTTTTGCAATTCTCATTATCCTATTACCCCATGAATGGTTATATGATCAGTTATCTGTGATTTGCTTAATACAATTTGGGGCACAATTGTAATGAAGATCATCACCTGCTTGGAGAAAGAAAGGAGGTCACTAAGCATGTCTTCATGTGTCCTGGAATAGCTAATTTTGCAAAAATATCCACACACTGGGAAATTTTTCACTGAGTGTCCCTACAGATTTATCTATATTATCAGGTCATCAGAATCCCCTAACAGATTTATAACCTTCCTGGCTCTTAGTGATGCAGATAGAAATAAGCTATACTTAATATGCCTCTGTGTCGTGTTTATCACATCTTTTAGCATTGTCTCTATAAGGAAGATCAGTGAGCCCAGTTTCAGCTTTGAATTTGTACTGCTTTTTGACACCCAACTTTCTGAATGATCAAAATCAAATGACAGTTGGACACCTTAGCACGAACTATAGGAAAGAACAGCTCCATAGTCCTTCATTTACTGTTGTTCCTGCAGGTCTTGAATATCTAGGGAGTGAATATGGGACTACCTCAGAATAACAGTAGGTCTTCAAAAAATAATTGGAGACAGCATTTTCAGAGCTTTCTATGTAATAATAGCATAAACACTGTGTGTGTTTTGCAGTTTGCTTTAGCAATTAAAGAATTTAATTTATATCCTTATTGATGAAGGAAGACTTTTATGCCTATGCAGAATTTAGTAACACCTAAGGGGATGTCATGATCTGTATGGGGTGTTTCAACTGGAGGTAGAGAAGAGAGACCACACTGAGAGAACTCTTCCATGCATATAGCTTCTAACCAGTATTATAACTGATTAGAGCTAAATTTCTTTTCTGAATCAAGAGCTAATCCATCAATTATTCTGCACTCTGTCTTTCCTGTTTGAAAATTATGTGTGAAATCCTCCTTCCTGATCTTCTAATAGAAATTTATTAGAAGCAATAAAGGCAGTTAGACATCAGGCAAACCAGTGCTTGCAGGGCAAGAGGTGGTACCAACCAATGTAGCTAGAAAAAAAAGATAAACTTTTAGGCACAAAATCCCTAGAGACATACACAGATACATACAGAAATAAAAGATACAGAATATGTACGTTTGCACATATGTACATACAGAAATGGCTATCTGCCAAGCAGCATGCCAGTGTCACTCCAGTCTTCAGAAAGGGCAAGAGGGAGGACCCGGGGAACTACAGGTCGGTCAGCCTCACCTCCATCCCTGGAAAGATGGTGGAACAGCTCATTCTGGGTGTCATCTCAAGGCGTGTGGAGGAAAAGCAAGCTATCAGAAGTAATCAACAAGGATTCACCAGGGGGAAATCATGTCTGACTAATCTGATAGCCTTCTGTGATGGCATGACTGGATGGATAGATGAGGGGAGGGCAGTGGATGTTGTCTACCTTGACTTCAGCAAGGCGTTCAACACAGTCTCCCACAGCATCCTCATAGGGAAGCTTAGGAAGAGTGGGTTAGATGAATGGACAGTAGGGTGGATAGAAAACTGGCTGCAAGACAGAGCTCAGAGGGTCGTGGTTAGGGGCACAGAGTCTAGTTGGAGGTCAGTGAGGAGTGGTGTTCCCCAGGGGTCAGTACTAGGTCCAGTCCTCTTCAATCTATTCATCAACGACTTGGATGAGGGGATAGAGAGCACCCTCAGCAAGTTTGCTGATGACACAAAGCTGGGGGTGGTGGCTGACACACCAGAAGGCTGTGCTGCCATACAGAGAGACCTGGACAGGCTGGAGAGTTGGACGGAGAGAAACCTTATGAAATTCAATAAGGGCAAGTGTAGGGTGCTGCACCTGGGGAGGAATAACCCCATGCACCAGTACAGGTTGGGGGCTGACCTGCTGGAGAGCAGCTCGGTGGAAAGAGACCTGGGAGTCCTGGTGGACAACAGGATGACCATGAGCCAGCAATGTGCCCTTGTGGCCAAGAAGGCCAATGGCATCCTGGGGTGCATCAAGAAGAGTGTGGCCAGCAGGTCGAGGGAGGTCATCCTTGCCCTCTACTCTGCCCTGGTGAGGCTGCATCTGGAGTACTGTGTCCAGTTCTGGGCTCCCCAGCTCAAGAAGTACAGGGAACTGCTGGAGAGGGTGCAGCAAAGGGCTACCAAGATGATTAGGGGACTGGAACACCTCTCTTATGAGGAAAGGCTGAAGGATTTGGGTCTCTTCAGTCTGGAAAAAAGACGACTGACAGGGGATCTTATCAACACTTATAAATACTTAAAGGGTGGGTGTCAGGAGGATGGGGCCTGGCTCTTTTCAGTGGTGCCCGGCAACAGGACAAGAGGTAATGGGCACAAACTTGAGCATAGGAAGTTCCACCTAAACCTAAGGAGGAACTTCTTTACTTTGAGGGTGGCAGAGCACTGGCACAGGCTGCCCATAGAGGTGGTGGAGTCTCCATCTCTAGAGACATTCCAAAGGCCCCTGGACACGTTCCTGTGCAACCTGCTCTAGGTGACCCTGATCTGGCAGGGGGGTTGGACTAGATGATCTCCAGAGGTCCCTTTCAACCCTATGATTCTGTCATTCGGTGATTCTGTGATTTCTTCTTGTTAAATGTAATGCCACTGATGATTTCCCAGTGCTCTAATCCATCTAAATCCCTCTGTAAGGCCTCTTGTCCCTTGGGAGAGTCAACAGCACCTCCCAGTCAGCAAACTGGCTAATGGTGCCTTCAACTCCTGCATCCAGATCACTGACAAATATATTGAACAGAACTGGTCCTGGGACTGAAGCCTGCGGAACACCATTGGTGACCAGTTGCCAGCCAGATATAGCCCCATTCACCCAGTGCACTGTGAACCTGTTTATCCCACGTTGGACATCTTGTCCAGAAGGATGCTCCTAGGGACAGCATCAGACGCCTTACTAAAATGCAGAAAAACTACGTCCACCACCATTGCTTCAGCCACTAGGTGGATGAAAGGTTCCAGACCTATCTTTAGAGGATGTTTGTAAGTGTGGACTAGGACATAAGACTGGCTCCCCATTGATCACTGTCTATGTTTGTCCTTTTTAATCTGTGCAAAGTAATTTTAGTGTTTATCATCTGATCAGTTTCTGCCACCTTGTTTCTGCCAGGCTGTAGCGAGGGCCAACAAGTACGTGAAGGTGAGCTGGGAGCTGAGCATGGTAACAAGGCAGACGGGACCATCGAAAAGCAGGTGGGATGCGAAGCAGCAAGTCCAGGTCAGGATCAGTGCCAGAGGGAGTGATCAGGGTCAGACATAGCCCAGTGTACGTTATATCCTGGATGTGGACTCATGGATTTTGATGTTTCTGTTTTGGATTAGGCATCTACTATTGCTGAGTGGATGCACTGACAAACTTTGGTACATGGCTTGTTCTTGGTCTTTGCTGTTTTTAGTGTCTACGGATAACGGCTGTCACTACTATTATGGGCTTTGACAAACTATGGTATGGAGTCTTAAATGAGAGCAATCATCTCTGAGGTGATGCTTTGAGAGAAAATACTGTTTCAAACAGTATTCCCCATCAGACCAGGAGTGGATATCAGCTAACCAAGAAATTCCAACAGCTTAAACCACTCATTCTCACCTATCAGAAAAGCTGTCACATTTGAGGGGTTTCTGATAGGTCTTCAAATAAATTTGCCTTTAAGGATTTCCTGTTTCTGTTGGGGCTTCTCTTCTCAGCTTTCTCTCTCATTCAAGGTGAGCAGCATTGCCTCGCAGAACTCTACCATACTTTGGCCAACGTGTAGTAGACATGCCCATCACACAAGGTTACGAACAATCCTGTGGCATAGGAAAAGCTTGCTTAGTAGAAGCCATGTTTCCCTGTTTACCCGTCACAAACTGCACAGCCAGAACAGTCTATTTCTGGAAGAAATGGGCAATTCCATGCTCACCTCATGACCAGGTTTTCCCTCTAAATCTGGAGGGTACGACACATTTTAAATGGGCCTTCTGCTTGGGTGTAAGGGAAAGCCCAATTAAAAATGCGTCAGTAATCACACAGAGGATTCCATTTTATGGATGGCTGAACTGGAAAATAAAAAGTCATTACCTGTGAAATGCCCTAATTAAATTCTTGATGGCAGGGTCAAATGTATTTTTTTTAAGTAATGTTTACAAGAGATTATTGTTTCAAAGGTGGGTTGGTTGTGGTTTTTTTTTCTTTCCATAATTTCCAAATACCCCTTTCAGTGGTACTAGCATGTTATGGAGGTTAATGTGCACTTTTCAAGTTCAACAAGTGATGGATGTGTGTGTGGAGCATGTAGTTTGCAACAGAACGCATGAAGATTTTACCTGTTGCTGAAGAAGAATAGTGAATCAGGCAGATCTGGAGATCACAGCTTTTGAAATGCTGGATTTAAAAAGCACACCTGTCCAGTGCTTGACAGGATGCCCTTGCTCTGCTTTGAAAAGTGCATGTAAATGTGGCAATGCTGCTCAAAATATTACTTTCCTGAAGCTATTCAATAATTTTTTTTTTGTGATTTTAGAAACATTTTATTTTTTGTTGCTACTTTATTCTTGTAAGAAATGGAAATACCAAGAGAGCTGGGTGTCATATTTCTTCCCATGTATTGCTAACAGAATTACCATCAGATTTTCAGTCAATGGCAGATCTACAAATCATTTCTGTAAAGGGAGGAAAAAAGGTGTTTTAATGAGTGTCACAATTACACTGGGAAATATGTTTACAGGGCTCTGAAAGTACAAATTATACTGAAAAAGACTTTATTACAAAAAAAGAATGGACCCTCCTTTATTCTCAGCACCTAGATTGGGGTAATACAAGAAAGCAATTGAAAATATGGGTTTATTTGGAAACCAAGCAGGACTGAAGAAGACACTGTTGGCAAAAGTAGCCATAGAACCACTGTATTGTTTTTACTGTTATTTACAGAGTGACTTTACTTTACTAATACTTTGGAATATTTGTAACTAAGTTTCACTATCATTATTAATAATAGTAACAGTAACAACCATCATCATCATCGCAGAATCACAGAATAGTAGGTGTTGGAATGGTCCCCTGGAGATCGTCTAGTCCAACCCCCCTGCCAAAGCAGGTTCACCTAGAGCAAGTTGCACAGGAATGCATCCAGGTGGGTTTTGAGTATCTCCAGAAAAAGAGGCTCCACAAGTGCTCTGCCACCCTAAACGTAAAGAAGTTTTTCCTCATGTTGAGATGGAACAGTGTTCCAGTGTGTGCCCATTGGCCCTTGCGTTCCAGAGTGTGCCTGTTGCCCGTTGTCCTGTCGCTGGGCACCACTGAAAAGAGTCTGGCCCCATCCTCTTGATGCCGGCCCTTTAAATATTTGTAAGCATTGATGAGATCCCCTCTCAGTCTTCTCTTCTCCAGGCTAAACAGACACAGTTTTCTCAGTCTTTCCTCATAAGAGAGGTGCTCCAATCCCTTGATCATCTTCGTAGCACTCCGCTGGATTCTCTCCAGTAGTTCCTTGTCTTACTTGAACTGGGGAGTCCAGAACCAGACGCAGTACTCCAGATGTGACCTCACTAGGGCAGAGTAGAGGGGGAGGATGACCTTCCTTGACCTGCTGACCTCACTCTTTTTAATGCACCCCAGGATGCCATTGGCCTTCTTGGCCACAAGGGCACATTGCTGGCTCATGGTCAACCTGTTGTCCACCAGAACTCCCAGGTCCTCTCTGCAGAGATGCCTTCCAGCAGGTCAACCCCTAACCTGTACCAGTGAGTGGGGTTATTCCTCCCCGGGTGCAAGACCCTACACTTGCCCTTGTTCAACTTCATTAGGATCCTCTCCACCCAACTGTCTAGCCTGTCCAGGTCTCTCTGTATGGTGGCACAGCCTTCTGGTGTGTCAGCCACTCCTCCTAGTTATGTGCCATCAGCAAACTTGCTAAGGGTACCCTCTGTCCCCTCATCCAGGTCATTGATGAATATGTTGAACAAGACCAGACCCTGTATTGACACCTGGGGAACACTGTTAACTACAGGCCTCCAGTTGGAGTCTCTGTTACTGATCACAACCCTCTGAGCTCTGCAATTTAGCCAGTACTCAATCAACTTCACTGTCCACTCATCTAACCCAGACTTCCGAATCTTACCTATGAGGATGTTATGGGAGACAATGTCAAAAGCCTTGCTAAAATCAAGGTAGACAATATCCACTGCTCTCCCCTCATCTACCCAGCCAGTCATGCCATCACAGAAGGCTATCAGATTGGTAAAGCATGATTTCCCCTTGGTGAGTCCATGTTGACCACTCCCTTTCCTCCACATGCTTCGAGACGACATCCAGGATGAACTGTTCCACCACCTTTCCAGGGATGGAAACGAGTCTGACTGGCCTGTAGTTTCCTGGGTCCTCTTTCTTGCCCTTTTTGAAGACTGGGGTGACATTGGCTTTCCTCCAGTCCTCAGGCACCTCTCCTGTTCTCCATGACCTTTCAAAAATGATGGAGAGTGGCTTAACAATAACATCTGCCAGCTCCCTCAGCAGTTGTGGGTGCATCCCATTGGGGCCCATGGATTTCTGGGTGTTGAGTTTGCCAAAATGATCTCTAACTCGATGCTCCTCAACCAAGGGAAAGTCTTCATTTCTCCAGACTTTTTCCTCTTACCTCCAGGATCTGGGATTCCTGAGGGCTGGCCTTAGCAGTAAAGACTGAAGCAAAGAAGGCATTCAGTAACTCCACCTTCTCTGCCTCCTCCATCACCTAGGCACCCACCTCAGTCAGCAGCAGGTCCATATTTTCCCTAGCCTTCCTTCTCCTACTGATGTACTTGAAAAAGCCCTTCTTCTTGTCCTTCACATCCTTTGCCAGATTTAATTCCAAGTGAGCCTTAGCCTTCCTCATTGCATCTCCGCATACTCTGACAACATTCCTATATTCCTTCGAAGTGGCCAGTCCCTTTTCCACATTCTGTAAACCTCATTCTTCCATTTGAGTTTTTCCAGAAGCTCCTTGCTCATCCATGCAGGTCTTCTGCATCCTTAGCTTGATTTCTTACTTGTACCGATGCACTGATCGTGAGCTTGGAGAAAGTGGTGCTTGAATATTAACCGCTCTCTTGGACAGTCCCTACCTTCTACAGCCCTAACCCATGGGATTCCTCCAAGTAGGTTTTTGAAGAGGACAAAGTTAGCTTTCCCAAAGTCTGGGGTTGTAATTTTTGCCCTGCTTCTTCCATGCAGGATCCTGAACTCCACCATCTCAAGGTCACTGCAGTCAAGGCTGCCCCCAACATTCACATCCCCAGCCCGTCCTTCTTTGTTTGTTAGTACAAGGTCCACCAGCACACCTCTCCTTGTTGGATCCTTCACCACCTGTGTCAAGAAGTTATCATCAGTGCTCTGCAGGAACTTCTTGGACAGTGTGTGCCTGGCTGTGCTGCTTTTCCAGCAAATATCAGGGTGGTTGAAGTCCCCCATGACAGCCAGAGCCTGTGATCGTGAGGCTACTTTAAGCTGTCTGTAGAAGTCCTTGTTGTCTTCCTCTTCCTAATCAGGTGGCCTGTAGTAAACACGGACAGCAGTGTCTCCCATATTAGCCTGTCCCTTAATTCTTACCCATAAGGTCTCGACTAGTTCTTCATTCACGCCTAGGCAGAGCTTGATACATTCCAGTTGCACTCTAACATAAAGAGCAACTCCACAACCTCGCCTTGCTGGCCTGTCTTTTCTAAAAGTATGTAGCCATTAATGACAGTATTCCAGTCATGAGAGCTACCTCACCATGTCTCTGTAATTGCAATGAGATCATGGCCCTGCAACCGCACACAGGTATCTGGTTCTTCCTGTTTACTTCCCATGCTGTATGCGTTTATGTACAGGAATTTCAGAGAGGTAATTGAGAATGCAGGTTTCCCTGGAGTGGAGCAAGGGGTTCCATACACACCATTGCCATACACCCCTTGAGGTGGTTGGCCTTCTGGTTCTTGTCTTGGGAGGCATCTAAGGAACATTTGTCACTGCTTTGGCTGGCCTGGCTTATTCTCCAGTTGGATGCGACGGCATGAGCACTGCCATTTTGGACCATCATTCCTTTCCCCTTGTCACAGAATCATAGAATGGTTTGGGTTGGAAGGGACCTTTAAAGGTCATCTATTCAAACCCCCCTGCAATGAGCAGGAACATCTTCAAGTAGATCAGGTTGCTCAGAGCCCCGTCCAACCTGACCCTGAATGTTTCCAGGGATGAGGCATCTACCACCTCTCTGGGCAACCTGTTTGAATGTTTCACCAACCTCACTGTAAAAAATTTCTTCCTTATATCTAGTGTGAATGTACCCTTTTTTTAGTTTAAAACCACTAGTCCTTGTCCTATTGCAAGAGGCCCTATTAAAAAGCCTGACCCCATCTTTCTTAGGAGCCCTCTTTAAGTACTGAAAGCCTGCAATCAGGTCTCCCCAGAGCCTTCTCTTCTGCAGGCTTAACCACCTCAACTCTCTCAGCCTGTCTTCATAGGAGAGGTGTTCCAGCCCTTTGATCATTTTCGTTGCCCTCCTCTAGACCTGCTCCAACAGGTCCACGTCTTTCCTGTGCTGAGGGCTCCAGGGCTGTATTGGACACAGTACTCCAGGTGAGGTCTCACCAGAGCAGAGTAGAGGGGCAGAATCGTAGAATCACAGAATCATAGAATGCGTTGAGTTGGAAGAGACCTTTAAAGGTCATCTAGTCCAACCGCCCTGCAGAATCACCTCCCTTGATCTGCTGGCCATGCTTCTTTTGAGGCAGCCCGGGATATGACTGGCTTTCTGGGATGCGAGCACACATTGTAGGCTCGTGTCCAGGTTTTCATCCACCAGTACCCCCAAGTCCTTCTCCACAGGGCTGGTCTCAATCCCTTCATCCCCCAGTCTGTATTGATACTGGAGGTTGCCCTGACCCGGGTGCAGGACCCTGCACTTGGCCTCGTTGAACCTCATGAAGTTCACATGAGTACATTTCTTGAGCCTGTGCAGGTCCCTCTGGGTGGCATCCTGAACCTCAGGTGTGTCAATGGCACCACTCAGCTTGGTGTTGTCTGCAAACTTGCAGAGGGTGCACTCAATCCCACTGTTTTTGTCGCGGATGAAGATGTGTCTCCTTGAAGTTCCTCTGCAAAAAGGAATCCCTTCTGGCCATCTCATGCCACCTCAGACAACTAGATTACTCCCTTCTATACCCCACATTTTGGCCTTTGATAGGAAATATTTTAGTTAGAGCAGCTAGTCCATGCATATTGCTAAATTAATATTATTTTAGCAGCAGCTAGTTCTTCCCAGCTGTTCTTTGAGTCTGAAATATTCTTTAAATTTAAGTCAGTAACTTTATATCCATTTTGTTAAAATATGTCACATCTATGTGTCTTCTAGTTAACTGATAACCGGCTTTATTCCCTCAATAATTTGATATTTCAGTTTAAGAAACTTACTTTCTTTTTACAATTTCTCCCACTCACTCTGTGACAATTATTTGAAAAATGAGAAATGACTGCGTGTGTGTCACCTGGAATGCTTCTGCACTTACTTAGTTATACTTGTTCTGCTTCTCTCTGTACGAACAATTTAGTCGCTTTTACACACACACACAGAATCTCATAAATGCTATTGTGAACAGATGCCAAGAGCTCAGTTCTCTAGTCCTTTACTCTTGGAATTCCAATGAGGTCAGTGAAGATATTTGTGATTTATACTGTCATAACTGAGAAGAAAAGTAAATTCTGAAGTCTACAAGGGTGTCACCTCTGACATATTGTTTGAGGAAAATGGTGACTATGTACTGAAGTTCAAATCTGGCAAAATGAAGCCTACCTAAAAATAGTGCCTTGTTTTGCCTAGTTTTTCTAAGTAGGCTTATTCCAGTTTAAATAAAAAGTGGTATAAACTCTAGGAGCAGACTTTTTAAAAAATCTAGTGCTTAAAGTTGTAGACAGATAGTTAGTGGGCCTTTGAAAACTGCTTTGGAGTCCCTCTTCCACCAAAATCAAGAATGTAGGTATACAGCTTTAGGTTTTTTTGAAACTCTTACCTGGAAACCTCCTTCATCTTTAAGAACCTCAGCACTTTTGAAATGGTCTGTTACTATATCTCTGCAATAGAATCATAGAATCATAGAATCATAGGGTTGGAAGGGACCTCTGGAGATCATCTAGTCCAACCCCCCTGCCAGAGCAGGGTCACCTTAGAGCAGGTTGCACAGGAATGCGGCCAGGCGGGTGTTGAATGTCTCCAGAGATGGAGACTCCACCCCCTCTATGGGCAGCTTGTTCCAGTGCTCTGCCACCCTCAAAGTAAAGAAGTTCCTCCTCGTGTTTAGGTGGAATTTCCTATGTTCAAATTTGTGCCCATTACCTCTTGTCCTGTTGCCGGGCACCACTGAAAAGAGCCTGGCCCCATCCTCCTGACACCCACCCGTTAAGTATTTGTAAGCATTAATAAGGTCCCCCCTCAGCCGCCTCTTTTCCAGACTAATACTTTGATACAGACTAATACTTCCAGACTAATACTTTGATAGTGTTATCACATCATAGGATGAAATACATCACAATCTCATATTTCATGTTCTGGGAAAGAGAGATGAGAATTCTCGTCTTTTAAATATTCCCATATGCAGACAAGACTGTTTTTCTGGAAGGTTAGGAATATACACTTTTTGGTAAATTTAGTAACCATTTCTGGTTCCTAACTGTCCAGTGTCAAAGGATGAATAGTTCTTTTTATATGAGAGGAAAGATGACACCATATGTGATTTTTAGGGAGAGCATGGTTAGTGAGTTTATGGTAGGGATGTGGGAAGACAATACTCAATTTTAAAAGAACTCAGCAATTTTCATAAGAAACCCTTCTCTTTACTGTGTTAGCTTTTTGGTGCAGCTCTCTGGTGCAGAGTAATTTTTCATTTGTCTTTGCATGCTATATCTTGTGCGGCATTGCATGCAGTGGTATAGGAAAAATAAATTGCAATAACTGTAGCCTGTAAAATTACAGACTGTATTTTCCAGTCTTCCTTTGTGTTTAGACTAGAAAAAGCTGCAATATCCACCCTGGCTGGGGTGTGTACTTTTGACTTAAGGAAGTACAGAGTTTTTGTGCAAAAATACTATAAATACATTTTAAAAAGACTGATATGCAAACAATCTAAATGCTGCACTATGTTTTTCTGGAATGTAGCAAGATTAAAACATCACATAAATCTAATAATTTTTGAATTATATTGCTTTTTTACTTATAATTTACAAATATGCATTTCCTACTGAATTTTTCTTACTGTAATTTCAAGCTTTGCTAACACTATACTGCATCTCAGACAGTCACAGGGGCAAAGGGGTCAACACGAAGATTTCAAAAAAATAATTTGGCACATGACAAAAAACATGCCTCTCCTTCAGTATCAAATGTGTGGTGACTTACATGAGTGCAAATGGAATGCAAAGATGACTAAAATACTGCTATTGGAGAATTTTGTACTGGCTTGGAAGTGAGGCAAATCGCTTGCAAGGTGCCGGGCATCAGGAATCAGTATCAGGGCTGACGCTCCTGTCAGGTTCACTTTCTGAACGCAGATGTCAGTACAAGGATCATTTCCTGGCACCAGTGTAGTGACTCATTATAGTTTTGCTAATACTGTTATACTAAGATGTATTTTATGTCCTAAACAAGTAAAAAAGGAAAATAAAATTGGCAGAGAGAGAGTGAGAGATAAAAACTTCTTTAAGATTCAAAGAAGGTTTTGAGTTCTTCTTTCACATCATCTTAATGAAGTCTGAATAAGACCGACCCAAAACAAACACTGTATCTACAGCTCCAGAGCAAATGTGGTGTAACTTAGCGAAGCCTCCAAATTCATATGACAAATGCATAAGAGCTTTTAGGCTTATGGACATAATCCTCAATACAAAATTATTTGTCACTCCAGGGGCTATACCCTGGAGAAAAGCTCCAGGGTGGGAAAAGGTCACAGCTGGCTGACTGTGAACGTGAGCACTGTCACTTCCCAAAGCAAGTGCAGAATAAATGCATTGGGTGAAATGTTGTCTGAGAAAGCCATGGCCTGACAGCCTAAGTCTGTCAGTATGTGACAGCAGCGGAGGTGGGGGAGATACCATTGCTGTGGTGAAGGACAGGGAGAAAAGCAATTTATGACATGTAAAGAGCAGTGAGAACGAAATCTGCATACGGTGTGCAATAGCAATCAACGAAAATGGGAGCTAAAGAAAAGCTGGAGTGCAAAATGACCAAAGAGTGACTTAACTGGTCAGCTTGTATACTTTTTGGCTGCTTTGCTACTTTGGTCTTTCCAGGAGTTTGATTTTTTTGTTGTTATTAGTTTAAGGTTTTTGTTTGTTTGTTTGTTCATTTGTTTTCTTTTTTGCTTTTCTAACCTATCTCCTCTGTAGCTATACTTTCCAGATCTGCTTGAACCCAGTCCGGGACAGTGAAATGCAAGCTGCCTTTGATGTATTCAGACCAGGAATGAAGTCCTCCTCTGGATGGGTATTTATGATGTTTATGTTGGAGATACCTGTACTAGCTGGGCCTTTGGCAGTGCAAAAGGTCTGTTAATGTCTGCCAGGAAACATCTTTTTGAGGGAGATATTTACATTACAGTGTTACACTTAGAGCGTTGAGGGAAAAAAAATATTCACAGTTTAACCATTCAGTCTCCAAAGCTACGCAGTGACTGTAGTAGTTTGTTTTGCATTACAAATTTTTGTCGCAAGCCTGTGGACAGCACTGGGAAGAGGGGACGGCCCCTGGGCTTTCAGTGAGTGCATGGCAGCGTAAGCATCATGAGTTCTCCCTCAGTACACAGCTGCGCAAACACAGCTGGTTCCAGTCCCAGGCTGCTTGCTGCAGCCTCAGTTAGCTCCTGCAGAAGAGAAGCATGGCAGTCACGTAAATACAAACTGGCACAAATTTAAGTCTTAAACCTCTCTCCCACCTCTTGCTTCTTCCAAGCTCCTGTGACAACTTTTCCCAAATTTTCGATGTCTTGCTTCCACATAGGGGATGTCCCAGCCAAGAGCTGCTGGGGTAGATGAAAGCTCCCACCAGCAATTCCCACTCTGCTCAGCCTTGAGGGGATACTGCCTTCCACACAGTGTTTATACCCCTCAATCCTGATTCTTTCTCACATATGCCACAAGTCACATCTTTATATTCTTATCAAAGTATGCTCTACCTGTCACTGATTATTTTACCCGTTAACCCCTCCTAGCTTTTTTAGCCTCTTCCAGAGCTTCCTTAATTCTGCAGCCATTCACACACGCAAAAGTTAGGGACACTTGTGGCAATTCATGTGGGATGCCTGTGCAGGAAGGCTTTCCAGACAGAGCGAATAAATAGATGAGCGAATTTCTAGATGAGCGAATAAATAAAATTCTTCCTTTCCTTTCTATTATGTCCTCATGATGATAGTACCTTTTCTGGATGTATAGAAATAAGAAAAGGTTAGAAAAACTCTCATCAGGTGTCGGAATGGTCGTTCTGTCCTGGATCATTCCAACTTTTCCCTTCAAATGCTTTTCTCCTTCCTTTATAATGAAATCCTCATATAGCAAAATTTAATGTTATTGCTGCTTTTCCTCCTGTCTCCCCAGCTGCCCTGTGTTTGGGCGAATTTCCCAATTTCTTACTTATGCAAAAATCCTACTATTCCCTGAGGGAAGCTTGAAAAGGGCTTAGGTTTAAGGTAAATAAAGACTTCAAAAGTAAATAAGACCTTCAAGATCCAGCCTCATATATAGCACAATTTTTTTGACATATTTTGCTATCAATTTGGTCTGAGAAATAAGATGTCGCTCTTAGAAGGTTTCAGTAGTGATTTCCAATCTACAGTCTAAAACTCAAATAACTACCTCTTGCAAAACATGGAAGCTAGTACAAATCTTCCCAAACTTTATTCCACACTGAAGTTATTTTGAAAGAAAACAGTACATAGCTAAAGCTCACTTGTGGAACGTTCATAGCTGACTTTAAGGTAAATGCCTGCCAGCACATCAAAGTTTCAACTTGTACCATTTCTTTCTATTAATAGACCTTCAAGATGAAAATACATATAGCATGTGAGTTTCAGCTTAGTGCGCAGCAGTATTTGACAGAATCTTTTCAAACTTCTTATCTTCTACTTGTGGAAGGAAAATCCATACGCTGATTGTGTGATTTTAACTTGAAAACCAATTACTTCTAAAATTGGTTCTGCTGCTGCCCTTTACCTTGGGTTGTGCTAGGGGTTTGCTTTGTTTTTACTTATATTTGAAACAGAAAAGTACAGCATATGCTGGGCTCTCCTGTCACAATCAGATTTGTTTCTCCCTCTGTGTTCTCACACACTTTTACTACTGTCTAGTTCATCTATTCAGAAAGTGCAAATCATTTTATGCAAAAAAATTCTCTTTTGAAATATACTCTGTTGAGCGATTTTCCCCCAAATCCAAAAGGAATTCCTGAAAGAGCCTGTTCAAATATCTGGCAGATTTTTCTTCTTTTCCCAGCCCTGTGAAAAATCCATCTTGTAGCTTTACTCTGGAGCTGAAGAGGCAGGTACCGTGGCTTTGGGGGACAGCCAGCCAAACCAAGCTTTCATTGCTCTCTACGTCGGTGAGGATCTGAGGCTTCTAGAGCTGAATCCCTGCCACTGTTTGGCTGCTGGTGTTCCTGGTGGGAAACAGCAGCTGTGAGACCTACGGGCTTCCAGGCAGTCCTCTGCAGAGCTGAAATTCTGGACCTGAGACTGTTGATGCTGGATCTAGCACAGCCCACTCAGGGAAACCCAGCATGCCACCTTGAACAGCCAGAGACAGTTTCTGGGGAAATTCCCATGACAATTTATCTGAGGAGAAGTAGGGTCAAGGTGTTCCTGAAATGATATAGCTTCCTATTTCAGCATTTCCCAGTCAATTTTTATGTAAAATTCTGAGTTTGTGAAAATGTTGAAAATCCCTTCTTACCCGGAACTTCAGGTTTTTTTGGAAAGATGTATTCTGCATCTACAGTTAGGTATGCCCTTAAATGCTCCTATCTCTTCACAATCCTGAACTGACAGAGCTGAAAAGGTTGTTGAGAGGACTTTCCTCTCCTGTGATGTATTGTTCAAAGACAGAAAATGACTCTTTTCTCTGTGTTTTTCTTTAAATGTCACCTACTTAGATAATCATACACAGCAACATATTTACAATATCTAAGAAAATTAAAAATAATTAAATTCTTTACATCAATTGTGATTGAGTTTATTTTACAATAAAACCTTTCCACATAAATTGAGTTTTCTAAAATGATTTAGATGTATATATTTACTATTTCTGCATTCTTATGGGCTGTTGTGGGTTTGCTTTTGCTCATCATCAGAAATGTTATTTGAAGGAAATTCAGAAAGTCAGAGAGTATATTTATTTGCTCTGAGACAAGGACAAGTAAACTAAGGTCATCTCACCCATAGACATTTAGCAAACACTTTCTCAGAACCAGAACAGTCTCTCTTACTGGAGGTTTTAAATTGTCTTTATAATTAGGAGGCTTTCTCAAATATCTATCTTAAGTTTGCAAATAAATATTTTTCTGAGTCACATCATGCATTGGACATGGGGAACTTACGATCATTATTCTTTTCTCTGTAACCTTCTATGCATTTGCAGACTGCTTTGATGATCAGTCTCCATGTTATTTGTAGACTAATTAAGCCCATTTCTTTCAGCTTTTTTTCTTGGCTGGTGTTTTCCCTGCTTCTTGTAACTTTTGTTGCTCTCCTCTGAGCCGCCTCTAGATAATCTGTCTTTCTCTAAGTGTGTGTCCAGCTCATGCCTTACGAGCAATAAATTAAGCAGAATATCAGCTGCTGTGTCTTGCATACAATATTGCAGAATGAGATTTGCTTTTTTTATCATACTGTTATCTTGTTCACTCATCTTCAGTTTCTGATACCTTCCCTTCAGTTGAGATCCCCTCCCTGATTTTTCAAGTATATGCGTGTGGTTTTGGATCCTACTGCTTTTCTGCACAGTCCTTGTAACCTTGAAATATTCTCTTCAGCCATTTAGTAATGTTAATCACTTTGATCTGGATTCTGAAATAATAAAAGATATTTACAGTTTTTAAAAATTTTTGTTTCATTTTACATGTCAGAAAAGTTTTTCTGACTCACATTAACCTTTAAAATGGAAAGGCTTTTGTTGTTAGGGGGGAAAAGCACCTTTTAGAGACTTCTGTTGTGATATTTTTCTTGATTCAATTACAGCAGTTGCGGCTCCCATTCATATGTGACAACCACTCTTCATCAGAATTGTCAATGAAGGGAATCACTGTGTTAGATATCATAAAATGAAAAGTAGTAACTTGATATGTTAGTACTTTCAATACACAAATTACTGTTTCTCCCTGAAGTAAATATTTACATTTGTATTATTTCATAATATTTATTATTTTATAATGTTATTTGCAACGTTGAGAATCAACTTACAGTCTCTCTGAGAAATTAGTGCTAAGTGCCTTAAAGCTGTAGGCTGTAGGCTGTACTTTTCAGGCTGTAACTTTTATGTGTTCATCTACCTACAAGAAAGAACAAGATGAAAGTTGGATGCCTAGGGTTCCTATGGGGTTAAAGAAGTGAGTTGGGTAGCTAAGAATAGGATGTAGAAAACCTTGTAACCTCTGAGAAGAATCCTTCATTTTGTGTCCTACTTACAGAAGATCTGAAAAAGATTCCTTCCTTCACTTCTGAAATTCTCTGCATAGCCGCAGACAATTTTCAGCTCTCTTTCCAGTCCTTTCACTGCAACCCAATTCCTTACATATTTTGATCTTGTCTTCCTTGTGTATTCGAATCTCTAATCCCCTTTTTTTTGGACTTGTCTGGCCTCCTCTCAGTTGAGCCACACTGTTCTTGAAGTGTTGTGTCCCCACTTAGCATGCATGCTGAGCAACAACCATGTTGATACGAACCATTGTGACTTTGTGGCTTTTTGGTCAAGCTTCTGCTGGTGGTAAACAATGCAACACATGGCCATGTTTGCTCCTGCTGAGTGCTATGCTTGTTTTGTCCACTCAGATGCTATGGGGAAATGTTTGTATAACAGGCTTGACAGATATTTCTGGAAGCTCTAGAACATCAAGTAGCTTCTTCTGCTGGTCCAACGTTCATTAATTTTAACTCTCCAGTAAAATAAAATAAGCATCTAACATGAAAGCAAGGACTAACACCCTGCAAACATGACACTGGACATTTAAAATGCTTATTAGAAAACATGTGAATAAAAATAAGGGAAAATGACTAGATAAATTTTGATTTCCACATACGAAATAAATTGTTTCTGGAAGTGAAAGAATGTTTCAGTTGTTTCTAGAGGTGAAAAGGTAGGCTATGTCATACAGTCATTGACTTTAAATTACATTCAGGTTTTGGCAAACAGAAAACACTGCCCTCCACCCATAGCTCTGCAGCTGCAGACAGTATTTGTTCCAATTTTCCACTGTAAATTGTGAGGAAACAGGTTGGAGCTCAGGTGAATCTTCAGGCTCTGTGGTTTTTAAAATTTGGTCTCAATATAGAAATGAAAATGTTTTTTTTCCCCACCACCTCTACGAAAGGTGGTGTGCTTAGGCAACATTGTGCCTAGCAATGAAGTGATGCAAGGCTGAGCCAATGTCCCTCTAGTGAATGAAGCCCAGAGTCCCCAGCATACCGAATGGCCCCATACTCCAGGGCAGTACATGTGATTATAGACAGATGTTGCCCCCAAAAACTTACAAAATATAGCTTGAAAAAAAATCTAGGACTTTGTAAAGACGTAAGAGGAACCACAGTGAGATCCTCATGAACATAGTGGAAATGGACATCCCTGCTTCATTCATGTGTTTTAAATTATCCTGTATAGTTGCATAGTTCAAGGACTATATGTAAACGCATTTAGTTCCAAAGGAAAGCAAGGGGCTTGTGCTTCAGGAGCATGTATTTGCTACTGAAAAGTCCTCTTGTTACCTGGTAGAGTCTTGTAAAATTCTTTAAGATTTTCTCAGAAGGAGACAAAACTTATACGGCGGCAGCCGGCCATTGCATTTATAGTAATTTTGGGATCTTTCAGTCTATTTTCTAGGAAGCATCAATCTTTACATGTGAAAACAATATCTCTACCTTTTATTTTTTAGCAAACTGCTCTCCAGTTCACTAGTTCTGGTAGTTGGTAAAGGAAGACTCTGCCTATATACCTCAGCCTGGGCAGACACCAAGCTGCCCAGCCAGTATGCTGAGGCAACCAAAACTCATAGTTTTTTGAGCCTAAACAAGTATGTCCTGCCTCTCAAGCAGGGCTCACGAGGCGGGCGCATTGCTGTATCAACTGTAGTCATGTAGCTTTTGGATGGTTTGGGCAGAATAGCTCAAAGTGTGGGAGGCTTGAGTTTTAGAGAATATACTATGTAAATATACTCTCAGTGGATCCACTTTGGGAAGAAAAAACCCTTCTCTTTAGTTCTGGTTTGGTTTGCTTATGATTGAATAACAGTTGCTGTTCTATTCTGTGTTACACACCGAGCTGAATGCAAAATCAGTGTGTTGCTATAGAAATGAATATGAAGGCTTAAGTCTCAACATATCCATATGTGATAGTTACTTGTAATTATTAAATTAAAAACATGCAGGGAAAACAAAAACCTTCTGCATCACAATACTTGTGCGCAACAGATGGGGGAGGCAGCCTTGCTTTGGAGGGAGAGAACTATCAAACCCAGAAATATAGCCAATGACAAATGTGGCTTGAACAATCACCGACCCTAAGCACCGGGTTCCAAAAATAGCCACAGCACATATGGCTCATGTGTGCACTAGGAGCATTACAGAGTGCACCCCAACAGATGCCATTGCAGCTCCAGAGGAGGGTCTGTTCCAGTCCCTTGGTGGCTGGGAAGGCCCAGGGTATGCTGGTCACTGCTGAGGTGCATGTGGCCACCGTTCTCCTCCCTCGTCCCTTTGTCCGGCCATCTGCTGGGAATAGGGGGATCCTGACAGCACTGGGCCCTACTTTTTCCCATCCCTTGTCCTCTCCTGCTGTATCGTAGCTGTCCACCATGGAGGTGTTCCCCTGACAGCTCAACCCCCTTGGCCCCGGGAACACACCCAGGAGAACCCCCCTGGCCCTGGGCTCTTTTTCTTTCTCCATCCCCATCATCTAGAGTAGCTAGGATGCAGGTGTACTGGGGTGGCATGGACACACACTCCTGTGCTGTTACGTGATGTGCAGGGATTGATTGCACTACTTTGTTCACACCTGCAAATTTTCCTTGCCCTGACAGCTTTGCAGATTGTAAAATTTTCAGTTCGGATCCTTTTCCTGTGTTTCTGTGTAAAATGCTGCGCAAAATGGTGATGCCATAAGCAATTTCTGAACTTCTTAAATTCTGCTTGTCCCCCAGGAGAAGGATGTCTATGTGGCATTTATTTGCCCTACAGGGCTCGTAGATACAGAAGTCCTGATGGGAAGACGGCCGAGTGAGGTGCACTTTCTTGATTTACTTTTAACCCTCCATGTCCCAGCATTACTGTTACACATTGCTTGCAGAAAACATGGATGCCCCCTGATTACAGGGCAGAAATTCCTTTGTGGAAACTTCTGGTAGCACAATTAATTTACAAGTGCTTTGGTGGTGATAAAAGCTTGTTATGGAAATTTTACCTTATAATTGTTCCTTGATCATATGGCAAAAATACTGAGCCATGTACTTTTTATACCAAAAAAAAAAAAAAAAGAAAAAAAAAGAAAAATGTTACAGTGCCGAGAACTGCGTTCTACTTCCTTTCAAGGGGAAATGCTTCTATGCTTCTTACTGCTTCAAATTTCACTGTGATTGTGACCTTTTGAAAACGTATGTTTACGGCTGTTTTTTTTCAAAGACTGTATAGAATGTAAGTTTTGATTTCAAGGTATGGTGTTTAAATCATGCCTAGGTGAACTAATGAAAGAGACATATGCTTAACAAGTTTTTGTCTGGTATGCCGAGTGTATTGAACCTAGAGCTAATAGAAAGTCTAATGCTCACTTTGTCACTGGCCTTATGTCACTTTGGTAAATAATTTATTCTGATCTATGTCTATTTCTTCTTCCTTTAAACTAGAATAATAATATAGAGATGCTGTGAGGATGAATTAGTTGCATATTAACAAGGTAATACTTCAGTAACATGTCAACATTTTCCTCAAAACTGAAATGAACACTGAGGACTCAGTATTTTATTCTCCCCCAACCTACTCCAAGCTGGCCTGAGTGGCTGGTTGGAGCACGTACCTGCTCCATCTTCTGTTCCAGCCAGCAGGTGGCATTTGATCGACAGATAACATGTCATTTTTAAAACTTGCTTTCTTCAGGGAACATATCTACACCCTCCTGCTCCCCCCTACCCCTGCCTCTAGGTGGTTTCACTTTCTGTAATGACACTTTCTCCCTTTTCTTCAAAGTGAAGGTTGTTTATCCAGTAATGTTCTACTCATACACATTTGTTTTGATTAGAAAAACATATTTTCAAGTTACAATCCTGCAAAGGAATTTGAAATATCTGTGTAAGACTGTAGGCTTTGACCTTTAACAGCTAAATGCCCTTTGTTTTTCATGCACTTGCTTTGTATTCTGTTGTGAAATAGCTCTACTTCAGGTCTCCAAGGGCAAAATGAAAATTTCTTCTTGCACACAGGCTTCTTATTAAACATTTCACAGGACCCTCTTTCCCCACAAAGAGTAATCCCACAAGAAAAGAAGATACTTGAATTCATTATAGTCCAGTGGTAAAATATGAATGTCTGTAGGGCAGATTTTTTTGTTGTAGCAGTGGCTGAAAGATGCTGCTGTTGAACGTGGTGTTTTGTACACTTGCGCTTTCTGGAAAGGATTCCACCTAAGTGAGTGTTTTTGAGTTTTAAGGCCAGTTAAGGAGACTCAGCGTTATTGACTGATGAACTTGAAAAGTGACATTAGTCAGGACCTCTACAAACATCCGCTTTGCCCACATGGCAGGGGACTGTAAAGATTTCCTGCCTAAGGCACTCTAATTTCTGCTCCATCGATTTGTTGTTTTTATTTTTCTTCATTTCGATTAATTCTTTATCAGTGCAATGAAAAGCTGATTTTTCAACTTAGTGGCTTTCTCCTTCTGATATGCTTTCTTATTTTTTTATTTGGTTATGTACTGCTAATTGGCAGCAATAATTCTCAGTGACATATTGACCTTTTTCATGGTAGATCCAGCATGATGGAAGGAGTCCCAGATAGCTTTTCTCTACACCTTATTATGCTGAAAGTTGCCTTATGTCTGCAGAGCACAAGATCTGGAAGAGGCTGGTGGGTGGGTGTTGTATTTGTGTAAAGCAAGCTGCAGTGAATGGAAAGTGGGAATTTCAGGTCAGAAGAAATATGTGATGTGAGAGCAGTTGTGGGCGGGGGAAGCGCCTTTTCGGGTTCCTCAGCACTGCGAGATCGGCATGTCAATGAAAAATCGCAATCCTTGCTCACCACACCCGTCCATGTGTATCGCAAGCTGATGAGAGGGCATTGCTGCAATGCAGCTTCTGGGAAGCTGCCTGAAGGCTTATAGCCATGTTAGAATAAAAGCTGTGTCAGTTTGCACTTCCCTCAATGAAAATTTTGGAGCCTGTATGAGTCTAGGAGACCAGGCATCAAGAAGGCTCCCTTGGCAAAGGGATCCATGTTGTCACTTCTGCGGGTTGAAATTGGAGATGCTGCAGCTGTGACGGCCACCATCTTGATTAAAGCACTGGGGAGTGAGCTGGAAAATATTCCAAGCTAAAATGAGCTGCTCTTGCTTGAGCAAACAGCATTTTGACAGGGCTGTAACAGATTCCTGTTCTCTGAGCTGCAGGCAAGGAAAGGATCAGTGAAACACATTCACCTGGGTTATAAACATCCTCTGCTCAAGGAAAACCCAACCTCAGTATCATCAACCTATCTGCATCTGAATCCCAATCAAACTGATATTTATACATTGTCTGGTGGTTGTCGGAGGACATCAGGAACAGCAAGTACAGGTTCAAAGAAGCAGGTGGGCTTTTGTGCACTAGCGCTGACTTCCCACCACGTAAAAGATGCTCTGTCCTACTTCAAAAGGAATTTGCTGTCTTTCTCTGTATTCCTTCCTATCCTGAAGGCTGTGCTCTGATCTCTGAAAATCCAAAAGAACTTTATTTCCCCAGACTCTCACTGTAGCCAATACGGAGACAAGGGCTCATCCTAGGAATCAGTTTGCAGTGCATTATGTTTTCACATGAAATTTCCTGAAAATTAGTTTTTTCAAACTATTCCTTATGAGGGGAAAGATTAAGGATGTTCAGTTTTCCTTTCTAGTCTAGGGTGACAGTGAGTTTACTCTGTATTTATGTATGTTTGCGTATTTGCAAATGTCCAGAAATTGTGGTTGGACCCAAACTTTTCATGGAAGTTGACTTAAGATCTGAAGTTTAGGGGTGCATTAGGAGTTTTTCAGCCCTGAAGCTTCATTCCTGATTATAGTTGATTTAGAATTTAGGATGAAGAATGAAAGGGTGTGTTTAACTACAAAATATTTCTGTCAGTGGAATTTAGAAGCAAGCACAGATGCAAGATTTATTGGAGAATCCACTGGGAAGAAAGCCAAGAGAAGCCATGTGTTTTATTTTAAAGTCTTACATTTATTTGTTTTTTAGTTAATAGACTGCTTCCCAAAAAGAGAATGACAACGACATGTTAAGTCAGCACCAGAAAGGCTGCATTTTTTTCTGTGGTGTGATGGAATGAAAGACTCATGAAGAAAGAGAAAGAACTGAGTAAAGTATGAGTAAGTGATTGTAAGAGAGAGAACTTGTTGCCTAGTTTGTTTTGTCAAGATTTTATAGCCATGGCCCCATGTGTAAAACGCTTTTGGAATATTTATTTTTAAATGGTCTTGCATTCTGAGTTCTTAACATAGATGTCATGAGGTTGGGTTTAACTCTTATCCTAAATAGCTCTCAGAAAACTGGGGTCTATGTATAATAGAAGACAACCTAAATGAAATAAATTAATTATTTATACAAAATTTATTACCGTGAGAATAATGTAATATGTACTAAAAGCTGTTATCATGAAACAGTCATGGTGTCTGCAAGATTGATGATCCGAGGATGACAGAGACCAATTTTTAACAGGTCAGAAGAGGACAAAAAAAGTCTGGAAAATTTAACTTCTGGAAGCTGGAAGGTAAATTTAGGAATAAGACATTTTAGTTCATATGGAGTTGTGCTTCTGATAAAAAGTAAAATCTGTACAACGTTCTGTCTTCTGTTCCACATGCCACAATTATGGAAGTATAATGTGGACTTCTTGTAACCACCATAATAAAATACAAAATTTAAGAAGTTTGAAATTTGGATGTAATCCTACCCAAATGTCACCCATTTCTGGTAATTAGGAAACTCAGATCCAAACCTCTCCAACATAACAAAAAAACCTGTGTACAGTTCATTTCCATACAGAGTGAGAACTTCAGACTTCCTAAGGGAAGTTTTGAAAACAGAGACTAGAATTTAGCTATGAATAGAATAGCACCTTAAAAATTAGGAAGTGCCAACTGGTGTTAGCCATAACAATTTTCTGTCCTTCAAGACTGGAACATCATTCAGACTAAATTTCTTATACCTAGAAGGCTTCATGTATATATAATTTCCTGGATTTATACATATTTAACTTCTGCTTTCAGATACAGTAAAGTGCAACAGGAAGAGTTTGAATCCTTGATTTGGGGGTAAGCTTTATGTCAGAAGAATGACATTGTAAATATATTTCCATCAAAAGCAAGAACAAATATTAATTTGTCTAAGCTTGGAAGCATGAAATGTTCTTCAAGGTTAATTGTTTAGCCCATTAAAACTAACTTGCTTCCTGGTTTATAAAGCAGCAACTCATTAATGTTCTAAACAGTCTCACATAGTCTGTTGTAGAGAGCATCTACTGAGAAGAAAAAAACCCAACAGTATGAGACATGAAGGTCACTTAAACCATTTTTTCCCTAGTTTTTATTCTAGTTCAGTTTTTATATGTGAAGGTGTTATGTCTGTTTTTTTTTCACACTTTTATTTCCTTTTATTTTATTTTGGAAGTGGAGAGAAAGCTACTAAATTTGGAGATTGTACAGATCTGGCTTTTGCTACAGTTAAGGTAGGCTGTTGCCTATGGCTGTAGACTGTCCAGACTAGGCATGGTCCTGATGTCTGATCTGTGCAGGAAGAACAGCCTGTGCTGCATTAACAGTTGATGTTTGCTGCCAGTTGCATATTCTGGATGTCAAGGAGTTTGTTGGTGAATAGCTGCATGAACCAAGACACCACAATTCCTCTTTCTGTCCTATTGCTGGCAGCAGAAGCTGCTGTTGTTTAATTCAGGGCCTGTTCCCAGGCCTTCTGACCTGGTCTCCTTTTTCCTTTTCATGGCGGGAGGACCCCAACTCTGGCCCAAACTCTCTGCATCCCCAGCAATGTGCCATCAGGCTGGGGATGCAGGGACTGGGTAGTGTTTTTCCAGGGAATAAGAATGTAGTCGATGCGGGAAGATGGAGCTTTTGAAGAAAGGCTGCAGAGGTGCTGAGTACGTCCTTTTTCCTTACACCTTCGCTTATGCTTTTCTCTCCCCTGGAATACTGCTAGATCTGGCTCTGTTAGTCCAAGGGAAAAAGCGGTACCAAGCTTAAGCTTACAGTAACATCACAGAGACCCAAGACATTGAGAGGAAAGGAGATTGCATTGGTTTTCATGAAAATACCATTTGTCCGAAAAAATTTACTTGAAATGTTGGAAGATGACTCTTAAATTCACCACCTTTCCTTTCTCAGTTAATGACTGAGAAAACTTGCAGCTATGGGATTCGATTCTTCATATAACACCATGAACAGCATTTAATATAAATTGACATTGCATGTATTTCTGAAATAGAAAAGATGGTCTTCTATTATTCTACTTAAAACTAGTAAATATACGATCATTTAGATCCTTCTACATTTAACAGGTAAGACAGTAACTCCTTCCCTTTTCTTTAACTGTAGCGTTTCAGAGATAGGAAGCTTCACTGCAATATTTTGAATCCTTGTTTCAAGCTATGTCAGTTTACAGGCTGTTTGCTGGGTTTTAATATTTGAGTTTTTAAAAATGACTTCCTTTTATTTGTCATATTTAAACTCTTATTGTTATAATATTTCAAGCAGAGCTGCTTGATAACTAGAATTTAGTTCAATAACCTGAAATATAGTCTAAAGTTGTGGCAGTAAAAGTGGTATCGTAGTGTTCAAGTTTAATTTGAAATTATCGGAGCATAAGAGAGTCTATTGCATTTTAATATTGAAGTCACATTCTACCAGTTGGCTTCGGAAGTAAGGGCTATTTTTTTTCTTCCAGTTAATGCTTTTCTGTTCTGTGAAGCACTTCTGTTGCTGAAGTTTTGTCCTAAGCGCCTCTGTCCACTCTGCACAGCTCCACTGAGTGTTCTTTTTAAAATGAGGTAATTACATCACTGAAATCAACAGGATGGTGGGAGTGTAAAGTGTCAGCTCAATAATTAACTAAAAGCTACTAACAATATTCAACTTGACAGATCTCAAACAAACAAAAAGGGTTTCCAGAATTGATCAAAGACAGTTCTCCCAAGGAACGCTATACGAAGAAGAGAAGACAGTATATTTTGCAAATCAGAGAAAGAAATCAGGGAAAACTGTTGTCTTCCAGGAATGAAGAAAAAAAAAAAAGAAAATCTCCTCAAAAGAAGAGATAACCTTCTGATGTTGGTGGTAAGGATTGCTTTAGATGCAGCTTAGGTGAGAACTCATCAAGTAGTATTCCGGAGATGCTGGAAGATTGCATGGGATGGGACTAAATGGGAGAAACAACCAGACGATCTTGAAAATTTGGCCTGGAAAGACCAACAGAGAAAGAATAGGGAAGATCTTGAAACCACTGTAGGCAAATAGTGTTCTTTGTCTTTTTGCAGCAAGAAACCTTGTTTTGTAGGAATATGTCATACATGAAGGATGGCTCGTGTGCTCTGATAACCCCCACCACAGTAGTAAAAATTAAGTCCCTGCGTTGTTAAAATGGACTTTGAACCAACTGAAATTGAAAGTCAATGGGGTAACTGGGCAGTTGTGGTATCATATAATATTTAAAATAATTTTGTGGATGTATTTATTTAAGAAATATGAAGAAAAATATCTGTATAATAAATAAAGTTGTAAAGCTAGTGATGCTGCTTTTAAAGGAAATACTTTATGGTCAGTTTTACTGAAAGGTGGTTGGTTGGCTCTTACAGATAGAACATGTAGAAGCATTAGTTGAACTGTGTTGAATTATGATGAATAAACAAAAAAAGAAGGCATTGCTGCCTGTATCCAAGGTACTATGACAAGTAATTAAGAATGAAGTGTGCATGGATAGCTGTTATGTGTCATCAGATTCACCTGAGAACAACAAATTACTCCTTACACATCTATTTGTAATATATTAGGAACAATAACTGTCATTATGTTTGATTTCAACATGGGTGACATCTAAAATAGCCAGAAAATTCTTCAGGATTCCTAAAAATGGTAGGGTTTTTTTATTTCCTTAAAACTATTCCAGCCAAATCTAGGTCATTGTTAGATGCAGATGGATGCATGGTTACACATAGTTTTTTTTCTTTTTTTTTTTTTTTTTTTTTAAATGGGACAACCAGACTCAGCAGATATTTCCAATTTTTGTTCAGGATGAAAGAAAGGGATGTTTCCTTCCTAGCTGGTGATTTTGAATAAAACGGAACTTTAACCATCTGTAACAAAGGAAAGATGAGAAGATGTATCTGCTAAAGACAAGAACATAAAATCATAGGATTAATTTGGTGTGGAAGAGATCTTGGGAGGTTATGTAGTCCAGCCTCCTTCTTAAAGCGGGACTCATCTCAAAGCTGGATCAGGTTGCTCGGGATCTGGGTCAGTAGAGGTTTGGAAATCTCCAAGGTTATGATGACAGGCTTTGTCCACCTTGCTGAGAAAGGCTTAACAAGTCCTGGAAATTGAGTTAGGAATCAGGTTCAACCTTCAGATAAGACATATTGAGGAAAAAGGCAGCTGAAAGGGTATGAAGGGCTTATTGCAGCCTGGGGGCTTCTTAATCAGAGATGCTCTTAATCAGCTTCTTTAATCAGAGATGCTCTGGTTTGTGCATATGGAGCTGAGAAGGAAAACAGCAGATTGAAGAATATGTTAATCCATGGTGGTTTTTGTATCTCACTCTTAAATCCATAAATTCTGTAGTTGCTCCCTTACTTAGAGGATTGTGAAGAGAGCAGGACTGCATCTGCTGCTCCTGACACTGACAGATTTTAATTAGGTTCATAATAAAATCTCATGTTTCAGGATAGTATGTGTGAGTCCTTTTTAACTTCTCCACATACAACTAGTAAAATATAGCGTACTAAAGGTGGTAATGGTTACAAATAGGAAACCAAACACTCTCTTGGAGGCTGGACACTATCTGAGGAGAATGAATGTTCTGCAGTCCTGAGGGAAACCCTTTTTCTGAGATGCTGGAGACTTCCTGCCATGTCGCCAAACCAAGTGTTAGTAAGATTTGGTTGGAAAAGAGACATATCTTACAATTGTGGGTGCAGACAGAGGAGTAGGGGTGGGTGGAAAAGGCCTTCCCTTGTGCCATTTGTGCAGGGAGTAGATATATAAGAGCATGTGCTTTTTGGTGATGTGCCTCTCTGCAACATGGGGTCCTGAGTGCTGTGGCTGGGACCACATGTTGCTGGATCAGCCCTCATACAGAGCTGGATCTGCAAGGCATAATTCAGTCTAATCTGCGTTGAAACTCTGTTTTTGCTGTCAAGATAATGTTACTGAATATCTTCTTCTCTTCCTTCTAGCTATAAGGAAAATCTCTGATGGTCCCAGAGCTTACTTAAGTGGGGGGCTGTGAATTGGCAGGAAAAGTTTGCTCTGAATTTATTTAGGATGGCAGGATGAGAAAGCACTGAAAAGTAAGTGATATGTAAACAGGAGGTCATTTACACCTCTTGTGTATTTCAAGATACTTGTATGTTTTTTTTCTCACATTTGTTTTAGTACGCTGCCTTCCTTGGAGTATATTATCCATCCCCACAGAGGGCCTACTGGAGACTGAAGTTACAGTTACTACTTAGAGGCAGGGAAAATAATTTGCTTAAGACTGGAAGTGCCTATCTGGGAGTCATCGTATTATACTTTGTTATCATGTATTTTAAGGGCTCAAGAAGCTTGGATCAATTCACATTTTTAAAAGATGTTTGCTAATACCTTGGTATTTCTGAATCTCAAATGGGCTTAGTTGGGGAGCTTTTGTCTTTGAAACGTGCACTACAGGTTTGTTTGTCACATATTAGCCAATGCAATGAACTGTACATCCATCTTTATGTAATGTCAAACCTTCTACCTTAACTTCTAAAGACAACGGCTGTCTAATTTTTATTTTTTTCTCTGACACAGAGAATAAGTGTTCCCCACAGCAGCAGGAACACTGATAGGGAGAAAACCCATTTTTCAGTCCGTCCAAATTTGGACTCTTCTCTGATGTTACTTGTCTTTATTTCTGATTTTAAGGTCAGGCAAACTTAGCCTTTTATGTAACTATTTTAAAGCACCTTTTACCTATCCAAAGAAAGCAGAAGCTTCTGTGTCAGCTACCTCTGCTTGACCAACAGATTCAGTGCAGAACTGAGGTTAGCGATAGAGTGGTTCAGTCTTGCACAGTGGTCTGTAATTGCCATGCTCAATCAATGAGGGCAACACAGGTATAATTACATAATAGAATGCAGGGTGTTATCAGTATTCAGCACAAGGTAAGATCAAAGGGCCCAGAGAAAAACACGTTGACAGGAAATGAAATTTACTTTTTATCTTTCCTTATCTGTACCACAGTGTTGGCATTTGGCCTTATCTTTCCTCAAGGCGAATGTAACCTGCATTTGTTAGACTCATTGCAATCAAAGATGTGATCTGGAAAGGCTTTGTAAGGTCTGATATGAAGGTTGCACATGATAAAGATGAACTTAGATGAAATAGTCTGACTTTTTATCAAAAATGCTAATTCTCATATATGAACCTTGAGGAGTGCGTTGGTATTTACTGCACGTGAAAACAATCTCATGGAGAAGCATGATCCTCCTGACTAGACTGCCATGGTCTAAATAGTTGTTCTTGCCAGTTGGTTCTAAATTATTGTTTCTTACTGCACCAAAAGAACATTTTTGATGTTGCAAAGACAGGTGCTCAAAACTTAGCTGGATCAAGGTTGCTTTTACACATTTTATTGCTTCTGTTTTTCCCATGGTCTTGTGTTAAGAGTGAGTATCTAACTATAGGCTAATCTCCAGTCCTGTTTTCCTTTTTTTCCTCACACGTTTGTCAGGTGAACAGGATGGATAGTGCATGCTTCATGAGCCACTACTCAGTATTTCTCTCTCTCTTTTTTTTTTTTTCAGGGTGTCTGCTTTAATTACTTATAGAATAATATTCAAATGCTGTTTTGAAGACAGATGATGCACATCTTTGTAGTACTTGCATGCATCTTAAGCATCAGTAAATCTTTTCAAAATTCCTGAAAGTTGAGGGGATATTATCAACCGCATTTTATAAAATCTAGGCACAGAGGCAGTTGAGAGTTGGTGGTCTTCAGTAACTGAGACACCCAATATAATTTTTAGAGTACTTAGCATTGTGTGGCACTTACTTATATATAAACTGCGATTGAATATTGCCTTCAGTTGCAGGCTAGAGTATTTTGTTCTTCTTTAGATCAAACCTCAAAGAAAGACACCTCTAGAAAATTTAAAGTTTACAAGAAGTGATCAAGTAGGCAATAAATGGCTTGTGTACTTGCAACTATTCTGTAGAAACTCCATGACAGAGCAGGTAGAAATTTTCTAATCTTCTAATCACCTAACCCTCTAATATTCTAATTTTCTAATTAGAATCTCATTTTGTAATTTTACATCTAATTTTCAAGGGCAGTGTAGAGTTGTATTTGTGTTTCTCTTCCTGAGATGATCTGCCTTGTCCACAGAATCATAGAAAAATTTAGGTAGGAGGAGACCTCTGGAAATCATGTAGCCTAACCTGTTCAGCGCCAGGTCAGCATCAAATGTAATCTAGGTTACTTGGACCATTGTTCAGTTGAGTTTGGAAAATCTCCAAGGATGAAGACCCCAAAACATCTCTGGATCACCTGTTCCAGTGCCTAACCACTGTTACAGAGAAGAATTTTTCCTAATTTCCACCTGGAATATGCTTTCTTGCAACTTGTGGCCATTGCCCAATTTTCTTTTAGTGTGATCCTCTGAGAACAGTCTGGCTCTCTTTCCCTGTCACCCCAGTGCAGTAGTAGGAGAGATCAATTAGATCCTCTTTTAGCTTTCTCTCTTCTAGGCTAGAGAAACACAGTTTTTTCAGCCTCTCCTCATGCATGATGTGCTCCAACTCCCAATTTACAGTAGTGACCTTGAGAGACGGACTCTCTCAAGCTTTTCGCGGACTTTCTCAAGCTTTTTGCTGACTCTCTTGCACTGACGGCCCCTTAACTGGGTACATAATTCCAAATCTGGCCTCATGAATGCCACAGAGAAAGGTGTAACGTCTTTGCTGACTACACTTTTGTTAATGAAGTGTAGGATGCAGTGGAACTTCACTGCTGCAAGGGCATGTTGCTGATGCATGTTAAACTTCTGGTTTGCCAAGACTCCCAAGATTTTTCTCTGCAAACCTTCTCCCTAGCTGTGTTCAGCCTGTAGTGAAGCATGGAGCGCTTCTGTCCCAGGTGAAAGGCTTGGTATTTATCCTTGTTGAACTTTGTGGGATTTCTGTCAGCTCATTTCTCCAATTTGTTGAAGTCTTTTTTAGTGGCAACCCTGACTTTCAACTTATTAACCCTTGTGTCCCATGTGTAGTCATCCAGACATTTAGGGTTGATCCCCTGCCATTGGCCAGGTCACTGATGAAGATGTTAAGTGGAACTGGTCCCCGTATTAATTCCTGAGAAACACTTCTTGTAGCTGTTGGACCTTATGTTAGAATAACACTAAATTAGATTAACTGGTAAAGAGGTGGGCTTTGAATCCTTCAGCACTGCTGTTTGAGCCCAACATCCAGCCAGTCTTTTATGTAGTTAGGTTCCAATCCACTCATCCTCATTATCTTTTAAGAAATGATGGGAGACCATACCAAAACCTCAGGATGCCATCTGTATCCACTGTTCTCCCTTTGTTAATTGAGCAGGTCTTCTCATCACATAAAGCAGTCAGGATGGTCAAGCATGGTAAATACAGGCTGGCTATTCCCTGTCACTTTTGTGCCTTTCGTCTTCCTGGGAATGGCTTCATAATCCTATCAGGGAAGGTAATGCTTTCTGCTCTTCTGAGGGACTGACTTTAGGTTAACTGGCCAGTAGCTCCCCAGATCTCCCTTTTTTCTGAAAATGCGTGGAAAATTTGCCTTTTTCCAGTCACTGGGAACCTCTCACAACTGCCGTCACCTTTCAAGGTTGATAGAGTGGCCTTGTAGAAATGTCTGTGAGCTCTCGTCTCTCACACCTTTCTGCGCAATTTCCAGTGAGTGTAAGGGAGAAAATGCATTACAGACAAGAATCGCTTTACAGCATGACATTGATTCTTTCACACATGTACTGAATTAGAGAGAGATTTAGTGCAAAAGTAAAATACAGTCATGAAACTATTGTATGGTTTCTCTCCAATTTATCAGAGTGTTTGGAGGAAAGAAGGGTTGAGGCAACCCAGATAAAGTGAAAACACAGATTACATAACACTTCTGTAAACGAAGCTGTAAGAGCATACGTAGTATGTTTAGAAAACTTGTAAACTGTAGCCTGGAGACAACAGGGACATCTTGGAAGAGCAGAAGGTGAAGTGGGTGTGACCTGAGAACTATGTGCTCTACATATATCCTTGATGCTGACACTGTGCCGCAGACTGTTCTGTGGGCACAGGGCAGGGTAACCTGCATGCAGCAATGAGTTATTGACTAATTGAAAGATAATGCACGTGTGCCAAGTGGACCAGAAAACTCCACTATATGGTTTTTGGTAGCTTGTGTGGAATTACACCTGAACATCTAAAGCACTATCTATGAAGAGCTGCATATCTCTGACACATTACAAACTAAGAAAGCTCTCCTAAAGATAAGGACTCTCATAGCCTTGCACCAGCAAGTAATCTTCTGTGAACGTGTACACGATTGGGCTGTTCCAGGTTTAAAAAGCAGTGAATGTGTGATGTTGTTCTTAAAATGCAAGTTTGCTCTGTCTTAAAAGTGTCAAACTTACCCCTGGATATATTGAGGCTAAATGTATGGGTTTTTTCCAAATGCTTTTTTTTCTAAGTGCAAAGCTTGCTCATTCCCTAGTTTTTCTCCTTAATTTTTCAAATCAATAGAATGGTCCTTTGCATAGAGCTCCAACAGTTCAGTGTGCTCCAGATATATGCATTGAACATCTCCTTTCTACCTATATGTTCTTAGCCCAAGCTGGTTGTATAATCAGTTTGGTTGAATTTCAGAACTATGGCAAGCCTTCTGAATTAATCTCTGCCAGGTGGATTTTTTCCTGTTTTATTTTGAGATTACTCTAAGGTGTATCAAAGTCTCATTTCTGAAACTGCTGTTGCCTCATTGGAGCATAGTACAGGCAAAGTAGTAGGATCCTAAAGAAGCAAAAAGATAGTAAGTACCATTCAGAATTTGGCTCCAGTTTTAAACACTCAGAACCAACAAGTGTCTTTACGAATAATACATGGAATTTATTTGGGGGATTGCAGAAATCAGTCCTCACAGGATTGTTAGGAGGATAGCCATATGGTAAGATTATTTTTATGGATGAAGAATCTGATAACGTATCTGTGTAGGATGAGAGGAAGCGCTGCCCTAACCACACTTGTGGAACCAGAAGTAGACCAGTCATGTTAGCTTAAAGCTGTATCCAAGTCAATAAACTCTAAGTCACAGCCAAGCAGAGCTCAATGCGCATGTGTGTTTGCCTGGGTTTTCTCACATGTGAAGTCTTTGTCTCTTCCTTTACTGTTTTTAATGCTCTGCGTTTCCTTAATAAAGGCTTAGCTTTGTTCATAAAGACTAGGTGATCAATTGACATTTGTGTCAAGTAAAGTTTGATTTCTCACTGTATCTTAGAAGTTGGGCTCAGCTATTACTGTATTTTTTATTTTTTTTTTAACTGTGAAAGTGATACTTCCATAATCAAACTTCCAAAAGAGAAGATTTCCAAATCAATGAAAAGCTGTTAGGTGCCTAGCCAACTGGAAGTGCTCTCCTTTTTAGGTCCATCTTTGACAATTTAGCACTTTTCTTTTTCTGTATTTCTTCAGTTGGAAACTAATAGATCATGTCTAAGAGTCTGACTTTTGTTAGTCAGAACTACAGCAAATACTGAAGCAAGAATGAAACTGTTTGCTTTGAGTTGAAAAAATATGGCACAAGTATATTTTCTATTACACCGTGATTGGCTCTAATCTCATCTAATTTAGATAGGAAATAGCTCCACTGACTTAGAAGCACTAATGCGTTTAAAAATTGTCAGAGGTGAGTAACAGGCTCTGTGTCTTTATCCTAAATGAAGAGCTTGTTTCATTAGAGTTAATGTATTTGAATCTATAAATTTTTGTGAATGTCACTTGACCACTTCACCACAATACAATGAGCTTCTCTTTTGTAAGATGTGTTTCTGCACACAAAGAAGCTCACTCATTACTGCTGTGATTTGGTAATTTGCTTCTCCCTGTGTACACCAAAGCCTGGGACAAGGGTACAGGGCATTGGAGAACTATCTCAGCGTTTATCTGTTTAGACATTCCTCACATTCTGTTGCAAATGCACAGTTCTATCTTATTAACTATTTAAGCTTGGGTTACTCAATTATTTAGGAAAATAATCCGTTTGGTGTGTAAATTTGAAATATGTTCTTATGTAGTAGCTGTTAATTCAGCAGTGTGGAAATGTGTACAGTTGTGTTTTGTTTTCCACCCATGTTGATGAGTCCTATATTGCTTTTTGCATATGAAACATGGAACCTACCAGAGGTTTTGGACCTGGTTGTGGCTAATAAGAGGCTTTGTTTTATTTCAGACATGAAGAGTACACTGAGTACTAGCATGCAGTGAAGTGCCTGTACTGCAACTACTACTCTTTCAAAATTCCCACTGAAGTGAAAGCAATTTTAAATTCAAGTGGTTGGTTTGAGGGCAGTTGTTTAATCATTCCCTGACTCGCTTGAAGTCAAGAACTTCAAGTGATTGTTTTGATTTTGAGATTTACATTCTGTTGCATGTGAATTGATGCTGCAAAATGTAGTTCTTTTTGAACAGCCCAGCATTTAAAGGTATTGCACTTTAGATCTTAACTTAATCTGTAATTAAACCAGGCTTATTTGCAAAACTAGCTGGAATCATAATCCTGGATCAGAATTTTTGGGGGTGTGTTTGTAGGAAGCTTTGACTCAGATGTATAACTGTGAAAGAGAAAAGCAGAAACTGAATGAAAAATTTAAGACAAGGCACTGAATAAAGCATTTTATTTTTGTGTACTGAATAGCACATAACAAAATGAGGAAGCTTGTACTAAAAGATGCAACATGGAAGTGCTAAATGAAGAATGCATTGAGTGTTAAATTATATCACAGGTTAAATGATTCATTGTACCTCATAGGTACAATAATGGCAAGTCCTTTAATTTTTAAGGCCCACAGCTGGAGTTCTTGGCGGAATATTACTGGGAGAGAAAGCCTGAATGAGGCTGGACTACTTTTAGCTGCCAGCCTCGAAAGAAAAAGAAAACTAAGGACACCTTACATGTAGGTCTCTCTCAGTAGATTTTGTTGATCCCAAAATCAAATTCTCAGGGCCTTATGTACATTACAAAAATGAAGTACCACTGTTGATAATATAGCAAGGGGGGCCTAGCTGTTTTTTTATCCACACAGCTGTCACTTGACCATGGCTTCTAATCATGGGGTAGGTGGAAAGAAAAGATGTGATAATATTCTTAGTTGAGATAAGTTTAGCTTTTGTGACAGATTTTATGGTTATCTATACTTTAAAGTTTTAAGATGTGTCTTGCAAATGGTGTATAAATTAGTTGTCCATCTTTTAAGAAGTCTTAATTTAATTCATTTACAGTTATGGCAGATGACAGCCTTTTCCCTCCATTGGGCTGATTGAATGCAGATTTTGTAAGACTGGTTGCTGGGGAACTGTTCTAGAGCAGCAACATAAGGCAAATACTTTCTCCTTCACCCTTCCCAGAGTGTGCCTTGAATAAGACTACCTTATAGGCAGGTAGAATCAGTCTGCTTAAAATCAGCTGTTTGGAGGATGCTCCTATGACACCAAAGCTGAAATACTGTGCGCCTGATGCAATTGTCTTCTCTAAAAGGCTTTGCCAGTTGGGTGTGAACAGTGGGCTTTTCCTTGTGAACCTTTTCAAATCGATCCATGTTTGCCTCAAAGGTAAAACCTGTTCAGATAGGTCTGTGCCAAGCACATGCTACAGGACTCTCCACAGAGGGTCTGTCTGCCTTACTTCCTTAGTCAGTCAGAGAGGTTACTCTGATTTCATTAGCGCATTAACCTTAGCAAACAATAGGAATGAGTCAGTGGGTTGAAGCAGGTGATGCTGGACACCTTATATCCACTCGGAATGTGGTTTGGACATTTTACATTGAATCAGGTTTAATCTGTTTTCCTTGATCATCTACCAGTGTTTCATCTGTGGTTTGAGGTTGTCCAAGTGAAACTTACCCCCCACATTTTTGATTGATTCCCTGCTGTTCCCTTAAGTGTTGTGCCTGAAGGAATGCCACACTGCTCTGTCTCACAGATGGTGCCATGTGACAGCTCTTGCTACCGTTACCCATAAAAACCCTTGCACACAGAAGCAGGGACAGTAACATTTTGAGTGTTCATGTGCCTCCCTGCATTGTGGGTGATGCCGTGCCTGCACTATTGATGCTGCAAAGGAGCCTGTGTCCCATTTCACCATCTTTACCACATTGTGCCTGGAAGTGACTGTGGCTGTGAGAAGACAGACACTGTGTTACGGACCAGATTCCCCAAATCCTCTGCCCTGGGAGTGCCTGCTGTTCTCTGTACAGCCTCTGTGAGGATCCAGATGAACTCACTTTTCCGTCATACTGAAACAGCAAGGAGCAACGCCTTCAACATCTGCATGCTCAGCCCTCTGCCAGTGGTTTGTGTTCCTCAGCGACACTTTCACAGGATGTCATCTGTCACTTCATGGATGTAGCAGAGGGACATGCTGAGTACCTAGGAACATGTCAAATAGGATGGAGGAAAAGTGGTTAACTGTGAATGCCATTTGCCAGTGTGGTAAGTGTAATGGAAAAGGGATGAATTCGCAGTTTTTACTGGAGTCATCCTCCTCCTTTTCTCTACCAACCACAGGTATCTTTGTAGCTGGTGAGACTTCCCTTCTCTATCTGTTACCTCCTTGGCTGCACTTGTCCACCATCAGCTTTGTGCAGACAAGGTTCTTTTAACCATGTCATCCCAGGTCTTTATGTTTTTGACACTTCCTGGCTGTTGGCGTGCGCCTGGTATCCCCACAGAAAACCTTGTAGGCTTATACCTGAGTGATTTCCCAGGGGAAAAGTAGCACATGGTAACCAGCACTGCTTAGGAGAAGGGTGAAGCGCCAGAAACCTTCAAGCTCCTACGAAAGGGTTGGAGCACATTTGGCATGCACGGTGAGTGGAAATTCTGGTTTTTCTTCCTCGCGTGCACCAAGACTGCTTTGTGGTCTGGCCTGGCATCTGGGGACAGTAGGGGATTTGATTTGAAACCGCACCCCTGCCCCAAGCCGAAACACACGTGCAGATGCAGCTGTGGTGCCTGAGGCTCTGTGACGCTGGGCCAGAGGCAGGAGGGGTGGTTTACCTGCCAAAGTCATGTCGTGAATGAGTTGCATCATGTCTTAATTGCTGTTGAGGAAATTAATTATCAATGGTTTAGATTCAGATTTAATTGCAGGTTGGTCAGAGAGTATTTCTTATTCCATGTTTGTGGTATAGTAATGGTTGTGATCAGCAGCATAAAACCTGTGATTTTTCTCTCTGGACAGTGTAGCAGAATGATTAGGAAAGGAGCCAGCACTCTCTTTGATGTTACTGAGAAGAAGAAATGAGGACAATTTCACAGGCTCATATGGTCAAGGTTAAAACACTTTTGAGATCTATAGGAAACAAAACATTTTTTTTTGGCTATCATTGTGTTCTATAATACAGACCAGCATTTTTCTTTTTAGTATATGTGTTTTTAGGGTCCTGTTGACCCTGTGGGTGCAGAATTGTCTTGATGTGGGTCCAAAGATGAGTTTGCACTGCTCTTCAGTCCTGCACCAAAAGCTTCCGTCACTTAACCCGACTGTAAATGGGTGCTGGGCTGCCCAGGCTGGAGTCCTAGAGAAGCAAGGTACCTCGTTAACTACAGTTATTCTGAGTGAACAGAGGAGCACTAAGGAATAGAGGACTGGGGGCTAATGAGCTGTGTGTTGCTTGGAGGTGCTGTTAAAAGTTAGACCACTTGTTTTTCATATGTCAAAAGATATGGTTCTAAGGTAATATTAAATTGTGTTTGTTGCACCCCGTGCAGAGAGGTGTAAGCAGGCATGTCTATAAAACGCTGTTGTTCAGGGCCTCTGAGATTCCGTAAAACTTGAAAAGGTAAAAAGTAGTATGAATTTTATTGTATAGTAATAAACCTGTGTTAAAATTAACTGGAATCATATTGTTGTATGGTGAAACTAAACATCTTTCTCTGTCGATTTCATCAGAATTGACACAGGAACACATTAGAAATGCAATTTTTTTTTTGTATGACTGTGGTCTCCATTGTGTGGCAACTCACGCACTTTGTGCCCAGAAGACCCTCTGATACCAGCTGTGATTATAGAAAATTAAAGAGTATCGCTGGGGTCAACAGGGAAAACAACCTATGTTATTATTTGTTCAGTGCAGTCGGCCTCGGATCAGCTCAGTTAGCTCTAAGACAGTGTCTGAATAGCTCAAGTACCAGTAGATGGCACTCAAGAATATGCAATGTAGCACTTGGATTTTGTCGAACCCCTTGAACTTGTTCATTGTGAAGACTTCCACCTGTGCTGCACTTTAGATAATGGTAACAGTACTGATTCTGATAGTAGACAACATAAGAAAAGCCTGCTATGTGTTGGAGTAATTAACTCCCACTCTGTTATACAGAGAAATAATAAGTAAGAACACTGATTAAATTTTAACCAAGTGTGATCTCCTGGGGAAAGGGGGAATTAGAAGACCTCTTGAATCTCCTTCCACCCTTATTTTGGTAAGTCAACTGTTGTGAAATATGTATATGAAGTTGTAAGGTTTTCTAATACAAAGAGTTTATAGTTACCCAGGTTGGTGTTAGTATGGAGTACAACTTTGGCATGTAACCAGCAGGTGATGGAAACTGTCCTTTATTTCTGGTTAGACTTCGTATACCTACAAAGGAGAAGGGTATTAGAAAAAACATAAATTTATACACAGCAACATTTTAAGAATGGCATTAGATGGCAGTTTTCAAATATATAAAGGTTTGCTGTAGAGAGGAGGGGAGTTATCTGTTCTCCGTGACTGTGATGAGTAGGACAAAAACTAATGAGCTTAGAAGTTAATGCAACAAAAAAAGCTTAAAGTTAGCCATTAGGAAACACTTTCTGGCAGTATGGATAATGGAACACTACAGAAGATTGCTGTGGCAGCTGATATTACTATCATCACCAGGAGTCTTTTTAAAAACTCCTTGAAGAAGATTTCTCTGAAATGGACACAGATAGCTGATTCTGCCTTGATGCATGGCAAGGAAGAGGCCCATTTCAGCCTTCTTTTCCTCTGTGGTTTTACCACTGTGATTTTACTGTTGTGAGGCATAATGGGTGACAGTGTAAACTTGGGGAAGTCAGCGAGGCATCACAAGTCTGAGAGTATTTCCTGTTGGTCCAACAAAAGGGAACTGTATGCACCTTCCCCATCGACTTCCAAGAAACTTTAATAGTGGTTTTAAAATGTTAAGGAGTCTGAATGTAAGCCAACACACCAACTTTTTTCTGTTTGCATTTACTTAAGTTTGGTGAGAAAAATATTTTTGAATTGGATTTATAATTGTCCACCTACCTTGAGTAAGTTTGGGTATACATTATTGTAGTAATCTGAGCATTTTCTTGTTTCTGTAAAACTAAGTAAACCGAAGAGTGATATACACGTGTATGTTGGTGAGTGTTCTGTTATTTTCAGCAATATTACAAATATGATTGAGCTTTCTTTAACTAGAAAACTGTTTTGAGATAGGATGATCCTGTAAGAATGCTAAATTGCTGCCTGAGGTTTTAATGCATTATTTTGCATCATGCTTTCTCTGTCTCTTAGTAACTGAAGAATGATACGATCTCCAAGTTAATTAGTTTAAAAACTACTTAAGTTTTTGCAGATGTATATCGATGTTGTATGCAGGTTTTGTGAGACTGTATGTTTGTAAAATCAGACATTAGCCAAAATTACTAGACTGATATTGGTAAGTGGAGCTTTCATCATATTTCAAAGGTTTGGAATATAGGTCTTTCATGTAGGGTGGAATATTCATTTTCCTGACAAGGCCAGTAAGGTGTACTCCTACTGAGGAGTTATAAACTGCAAATGCTGTAGTGAATTTGGGAGGCCCAGACTGTATGGTATCCTTAGGGAGGAGTGTTGACTTGGGTGACCACTGAGTAAGTCATGTGCTACTTTGGTCTAAGGCGTCAAGGTAGTTCTGACTGCAATTCAGCAGTAATATGAAGGTTAAATAGGGGTCAGTTTCTCTGCCCTAGAAGATTTCACTTCCTTCTAGAAAAATGCATAGTCATCCTGCATACACACTTCTGTGTAAGAGTCCTCATCTCCCATTTAAACAAACTCTGCCCATCCAGTAATATGTTGATCATGTTTGTCAGGATCACAATTATGAAGGACTCTGCACAGGGCTATTTATTGTGGTGTTGCTTTTCTCTTTGGATACACTTCCAAAAAACAGGGAAACAATCCTGCTAAATAGTAAGAATATTTGATTGTGTTATGATAGGTTCTCTTTTTTTTGTGGAAGCGAATGCACTGCACTATAATCACAAGTAGAAGGATGGGGTTTTGGGGACTTCCTTGTGAAAGCACTGGCAGGAGATCACTGGGTTTGCTTACCTTCAGTGATTCAGGCCACTTTTGCTTTCATTGTACAATGTACGCAAAGCAGAAATAACTGTCTTTCTTTTGATCAATACTTCTTGCTCTATGACCTGCACGGAATGTGTGCTGATTGGTCTTTGTGCTGCATTCAATTCACAACAGGGAAAAAAAGAAATATTGATTAAAGAAAAGATAATTAGTTCTTGTCTTCACTGTTATAGAGGTCAAAGCAAAAGTGCTTAATTTAGGATTAAAGGATTCAGACTGTGTGGAACACTGCAGGAGAGTCCCAAGCAACAATCATTTCTCTGGGGAAAAAATCATAAATATTGTTAACAATATGTCAAGTGCCAAATTGCAGTGACTGTATAGATATAAAATGCCATAAATTGGAAAGATTTAGATTTAGGACTAGGTGAGCTCTCGAGGTCCCTTCCCATCAACATTTCCATGTTTCCTTTGTACAGTGACTACTCACAATGAGCACTTTTGAGAAAAGTTTAGGTGAGTGTTAGGAGAAAGACGGCTTACGATTCGAGTTGGAGGGAGGCTGCAAAGGGTCAGCCAAAGGAAGAAGTGGGCTGCAAAAGTAGTTGTCCTCTGAGAACTTAGTCACGGCTGGAGACCTTGTGCAAAGCCTTAGCTCACATCTAGGGAAAGGGACAGGATTCACGGTAGGCCCAGGTCAGTGTTAAGAGAGAGAAAATGCCTAGAGCTCCAGCTGTGGTCAGGTTCTGAAAGGTCTGTCAAAGGAAAAGTTCTTAACGACAAATGCATTAAAATGAACTGGGGCTAGTGAAGGAAACTGTCATTTAAGCTATCACATCTGATGTATGCTGGCAAATGTAGTGTATTGCTGTCATTGTAAGAATACGCATTTTTTGCAGATGTATTTTTTGGCTATGTTGGAAAAGCTGCCAAGTGGTGTCACTGAGTAGGTTTTCTCTGTTGTTTTATTTTTTATTCCAGGCACCTGCTTGTCTTTCTAAGAACTTTTGAAATCACAGCAGAACATCAAGATGTTGGTGGCTACTTGTAACTGCCTTGGACCACAAGTAAAGTTAACAACTAATTTTGTTGCAGCTGATGTCTTATGCTTAGTGGGTAATAAATATTGTGGATTTGGGGTTTCCTTTCTTTACAGTTTTTGTTTAATTACACTGTATTTTGGAACTTCTGTGATAATCTAAATATCTAGTACCGGACTTGCAACCATGGTAACTTAATGCATACAACTGTTGCAGTCTGTTTACATGGTTTAAATTAAACAAGAGATACTCATTTCAGTTTTTCTTTACCAACTAGTTCAGCCTAATCACTTGTTTGTTCAAAGTTAAAAAACTGAAGGAGCAATGAGAATGCAAGGAATCACCTGCCATCTGCAAAACTGCAGATTTCTACAGTGCAGAAATTTCCACCTGACCTACTTGTTTACTTGTCTAATTTGCCTTTTTGTTCACTGGAGAGGAAAAAGTGTATTTCAAGGGCCTGACTCATTTAACGGTAAAACAAAGGTCTAACAGGGTGTGGAGAACCTGACGAGAAGACCATTTTACATTGAGGAGGTGGTGATCCACATACCAGTTAACCTGAGTAAGTGCACTGTGCTTTACATACAGGGTGGCCTTCAGGGATGTGCTTTGCTGCACAAATTCTTCCCAACTATTAGTAAATTTGTAGTTTAACATTGCCTATGCTTAGATCCCATTCTCCAAACTGCCAATTTCCTTCAATCATTGTATAAAGGACCCATGAAAATATAGGTTGGAAGGGACTTCTAAGAGGTCACCAATCCTACCTTCTGCTCCAAGTAGGACTACATGAAATCAGCTATGGCTTTGCCTTGCTGAGTCTTGCATTGCCGTGTTGTATTGAGCTGCCTCATAGCTATGTTTATTCATTGCTATTGATGAGTCGGTTATTTGAGTGGTTTTTTTTTTATTTCTTTCAACTTGGAAATTGTATTGTAGCAATGAGGAAAAAGAAAAAGACGAAACCTCATGGGACTGGCTGGCAAAACAGTGACAATCACTCAGTGGCTAATTTATACTTGTATTTCTGCAATTGTTGATCATGATGCGTGTGTATGTGTACAGATGGGGTAATAACTTGTTAGAGTGAAGGAAAGGATCAGGCTTTTACCACACTTAAAGACAAACTGATGTCACGTCGTTGTGAAAAGAAAAATACTGATTTGGGTAGCACTAACAAAAGTGGTGTTTAAAAGCCCAAGGTGAATTCTTGGGCTTGGTGTTTGTGAAGCCTTAGCTGAAGTTGTGTGAGTTTTTGGCGCCACTATTAAAAAGGAGATAGAGACATTAGAGAATGGCCAGAAGAACAGTCAAGAACCAAAAAAGATAATTTTATGAAACATGATGCAAAAGAAGAAGTACAAACTAAAGAAGAGAAAACTAAGAGGGAAGAGACAAGGTTTCAAGTATGCAGCAGGTTGCTACTAAAGATAACAGCAATCAGCTAAGCCGAGTATCAGTTAAGAGGTGGGCAGGAAGAAACTAGTTGATTTGCTCTGATGGAGTTAAGGCTGGATATCAGTTCTAGATGTGATTACATTATGACATTATGGAATTATCATCACAAGAGGCTTTTAAGAATGGATTAGCTACAATCTACCTTCTTGATGAGATCATGCTTAAAAAAAAGAGGTTGTTTCCTTGCAATCTGAGCTAGCTCATTTTTCTGTCATTTCTCTGAATTTGGAAGAAGGAACGGTTTGAATACCAAACCAACACATGAGCTATATGGGAGCTTCCTCTTCACAGGTATTTAAGCTCAGTGTGAGACTTGGCACATTAGCTGCGAGTATGGCAAATTAGTTAATCTAATATGATTAAACAGAACATCATGGTTCTTTCAACTTACCATAACACTCTGAGGCTGGAAAAGGTTCAGTGATCCGTACTTGGCTAAATTTTCTGGCAAAATGCTTGTGTGTGAAACTTCCACCCCTTAGCGCCAGTTGGGAACAGAACCAGCAGTACCAGCCTGGATTTGGGTGCCCTCCTTCCATCAGTTTTGCATAATTTAAGGATCCATTTTTTGGAGTAGCTCATCTGAACTGCTAGGTTCCCTTTTTTTAATGCACTCACCACAAATATGAATACATTGGGCTGAAGAGGCATTTAATTCTTTTTTACATGTATGTTAGTAAGACATTGGTTGATAAAGATCCTGACTATGAAACTAAGGGCTTCATGGAGAAACCTCATACTTCCTCACTGGCATAGCAGGAACCTAATACAGAGGCAAAGATCTACTTATGCAATGTTCATTGCAGTATTTGGAACTCTGGCTACAGCAATTTTAAAATAAATTAATTATGAACAAAAGTGTAGTTTTGCCCCTGCATGGATGGCCAGTTTAAGAGATGTTACATTCATTTACTTTCAATTTTGTTTTTCCATTTTGCAGAATGAAAGGATAGGAACGCCAAATAGCTCTGGTGCTGATCAGATATTTATGTTCATAAATACTTCCTTGGGACTGTCTTTGGTGGCACCTTACTGGGATACACTTGCTTTATTACTTTTTTTTAAAATTGTGCAGAGCAGACAGTTTCTGCTTTGTTGCCATTGATGTCGGTGTTTATGTCAGAAGCACTCACGCTGCCACGGTTGGAATGGCTATGCAGTTTCTCATTCGCTCTGTTTTGTCACAAGCAATTTCTCGTTAAGAATATATCGTTTATTGGTGTTGATGAATTTGGAAGACAGAGAATGCAGAAAGAGAATTCAACTTCTCAACAAATTGTGTGTCTGTCCTTGTTTACAGAGCAAACTTCAGATTTCTCATTCTCAGCAAAATATATAACTGCTCTGGAAGACCAATACATGGTAGTAAATAAAACAAATTTTGACTTAATTATTTGACTTTTTGCCCCTTCCATCTTTGAGATCTTTTCTCAAGTTGCTTTGCAAATATTAATTTAGACCACGTAGAAGAAAAAAGGACTGGGTAGGTAAGTGTGCTGTTGGTTATACATTTATCTGTCATTCATGCATATATGATGGGATATTTGCCCTTATAATGTAAGTGGATGTCAGTTAGCCATGTGCGGCTGAGGGGCTTAGGGGTAATTGAAACTTTCAGATAATAGATTTTTGTAAAGAATGACACAGACTTTTCTAGCAGTGTTGGGTTTGTGGCATGTCCACAGATTTTGGATAATCTCAAAATGGCCAATTAGGATTTTGGTAATAAGAAGTTGCTTATTAAAATAAAACATGGACCAGGAGATGAAGCTACTTATCACTTAGCACTATCAGGAAATTGTTAAGTGAAATATATTATCCACCAGAGAAGATCTCTTTTTTTGAGGGTCAATAATTACAAAACCTTTGGAATCAAAGTAATGATGATAATTGTATTCCTATTTTAAGTATCAAGTATTATTCCCAGGGCTTAAGAAAAGTTCGCTCATGGGCAGCCAATTAGCAACAGTGCAGTTTCAATACAGTACAGCTTCTACACTTACAAAACCAGCTCATTCCGGTTTGTCTTCTGAAATCACCTAAGAAGTTGATGTGATAATAGGCCAAAGCCATTCCAAAAATATATGGTACCCTATGAAAAATGCAAATTTTTCTTCATCTAGTTAGCTCCCTGACATGATAATAAGGTCCTCTTATGTTTTTGGGCTTTTATTTTTTTTCCCAGTGTAAATGACAAAGAAAAGTGTCTTTTTCTTCATGGAGTGTGGAGAGGTACTTGTGGCAGTTTTCCACATTGCAAATGCATGCCTTTCGTCATTCCTTTTCTCCAGATGTACCAGTTAGCACAATGTAGGTATTGGAATACTAGAATGAGGTGAAACACCATCTCATTTTCCTCAGTGTGTTTCTTGAAAATACTCATTCAACATACTACATTTTAAAACCTCTGTTGATATAAATGCTTATCCCTGAATTAGCAGTTGTATTTCAAAAAACTTGTGGCCATTTACTTATGAACAGGATATTTGGTGGTTGCTAATGGCACAGAACCATGGCTCAGGTGATGTGGGTCTGATTCTTAGCTATGCTGCAAACTTATTTTTTGACCTGGTGAATGATTCCTCAGTTCCTGCCAATTCTTGTGGCGTGTAAACTGCTGATTCCTGCATATCTCCATGTGGACCTCGAAAATGGGCCACAGGGAGGAACAGGAAGGAAGGAAGAGCCTGTGTCCTGCTGTGCCTTAGATGACCATAGGCAAAATGGAGATAAAACAATTGCTGCATTATATTGTTACCATATCCCATTTATAACTTGGAGCAATTACTTGTAGCAAGATAAAATCTCTGGAGCAGCAAATATACTTTTCTTTTTATTGTCTTGTACTTGCTTTTCAATACCAGATTGCAAAGCAGCAATGCCACTATAGCACTGGGCAGAACTCCTGAAGGGTACTGTAATGTGAACTGTAATAATCAGAGGGGAAGGAAGGAACTAACACACTGCAAACTTGGGGTAAAATGACGTGATAAAATTTAAAACAACTATACAAAATAGAAAAAACCCAAGCTGTGTCTTTTTCTATAGACAATAATTTCTGTACTTTTCTACAGCTTTTTTATAATTTCGCTAATTAAATCCACGTGCAAATGAAATCAAAGCACTCCCTATTGGCAAATAGGAAATGAGTGCTGACATGAGAGCTCTCATGGGTCCCCCTGTTTTAATTTCCTTTGTACTTCATTGTGATCACCTATGAGCAAGTTGAACACTCATTTTGAAGTTCAAGGGAATAGTTAATTTTTGGGTAGGGTGTCAGCAGCAAATGATTCCTATAAATAGTTGCTTACGAGTCTCTTTGATTTAATAGAGCTATATTTTATTCTGCCTGAATCGAAAGCCGACAAACAATCATTTGGCTGTCACAGTAATCTTTGTGCAGAGGTAATTTCAGTCTTGAAAGGAAAAAGAGCTGCCATAGTGTAGGTAGAATAACTAGGTCACTATTTCTGAGAGGAATCACTGGAGCATATTATTTAATTTCTAGTCAAAAGACTTAGACTGCTGGGTTCTCCTATCATTTGCCACTGAATGATAGCAATATTCAGTGTCAGTGATAGAGGTTTCCAGCAAAGTTCAAAAAGAAAAAAGTATATTTCCTCTCTTCCTCCCAGTTGATGTTTGCGATGTAAGTGTGCACAAATAAAGCATTCTTATTTGTTTAGTTCATTCAAAGAGATGGGTTTCTTTCCTGGTTAAGAAATAAACCAGGAATCAACTGGGATTTTTCCCTGTTTCATAGTAAGAGATAGTCAGAAAAGAGCAGGATCCTCTTGGGAAGAGACATTCAGTAGGAAAGAGTTCTAGGTAGGGGTTGTGGGGAACATGGTAGGAGATGAAGGAGTTATGGGAGAAAGATCTGGGCAGTAGACAAGCCATGGTGTGATGTCTTGGCAGTGAGATTTTGAAAAGATTGGAGTCTAGTAGCTAAATCTAGCTTGGCGTTTGTGGACAGATACCAACTGATCATGCTGGTCTCTGTGCAAGATCACTTCATAAACTGACTTGTGGTTTACTTTTTTTTTTTGTGTGTGTAAAGGTCAGAATCTAGTCGTCTATGTTTCCCTCCTCTGGAAAGTGCACATACTGTGATACCAGAACATATATGTTTAACCTTGTGAATGTTGCTGAAATTTGTCTGAGTTCTGTTAGCTTTGTGTTGAACAGTCACCATTAATTAGGGGAGCTGTAGTCTTGAATGATGCAGCTTGATATGTTGTAGCTAAGTTAGCTCTAGTTGGTGAAATATCTTTGCATTGAGAATTTAGTGCTGCAGCATTCCTTAGCGACTGGAGATGAAAAATGTTTCCAAGAAGCATTGGAATTTTCTAACTTGTACACTGCTTTGCAAATTCATCCGATGAGATGTACGAAAACACCACATTGTTTTTAAAATTGACTGTGGGGTTTTTTTTCTGTGATTTCTTCTTTGCACTTTCTCTTTGCAGTCAGACATACTGATGATGAGAAGCCATGGTGCAGGGGAACTGCTTAGTAGAAGATAAGCAATATCCTTTAGATTTCTTCAGTTACAGGTTTTATTGAAGACTATCAGAGTCTATGCATGAAGTTAAGATGATCACAACAAGATTCCTTAAAGTGGCTTTAATCCTCCCGGGCGGTGTGCTGTTTTCCAGTAGATTTATGGAGTTGTAATGAAGAATTTGGCAATTGCAGCAACCTCGCACTGGTCTAACACATTCTGAGCTGTGCTTGCTGACTGCAATTGCAGCCATCAGCAAGGTAGTTTAGACAAAACAATTTTGTTTCTTGTACCTTTACAGTCAAGATTTTCTGCAGCCATGAAACTTCCAGTTGTCGAGGTGTCTCTCTGTGTCTCAGGTTATCTGTTTCCTCATGCGCAAACAGTGGTTTAATTCCATTTCAGTGGACTTCTCATGCCAACAAAGATAGATGCAGATAACCTCATGAAAGTGACTTTCCTTTTCTTTTTCTGGCTTGGGCCCCCACAGCACTCTACTCAGAGAAACTGATGTCTGAACAGGTGTAAGCATGTATATCTGAGGGTAACTGTTGGACGACTGTGTTTTTTAAGGCAGAAAATTGAGTAATCTAGATCTTTGTTATACTAAATAACTAGAAAATCTGTCTACCTTTTGCAAGAAACTAGTAATGTGAGAATCATCTTTCTTCAAAAGAGGGAACTTGAGGAATTCGTATTTGCTGTCATGGCAAAATTATTAGATAAAAGGGAATAAATGAAGGTTAAAGGATTTTGTTATAGTCCACAGCAATTTCAATTCACTCTCTTCATTTTTCTTGGAAGGCCTGAAACTGAAGTGTCCTGTGTCTTCCTGAATTTTAGGCTTTAAATAGCTTTACAGTTTTAAAACCATAATAGAAAACTACTGTGTTTCAGGCAGTTACTGAGCAGTGTTTTGCCATAGCTAATTTTCTGGTGACCACTACATGATAGCTATTAAACAGGTCAGCTGGTAAATATGCATGGCAGACTGTTAAAGTAGTTAAATTTTTTGAAAATAGCTGCATTGCTCTTCTGATAATCCATCGGTTTGTTCATACATATATACGAGCACACCCCTGATGTATGTTTATGGTTAGATATGTGTAAGTGAAGAGGGGTAAGTGAGTTCTGGACAAGGGCGGCTTTATCATTGGATGAACCCTGGCTGCCAGAGTGTTCCTGAGGGGGCTGTAAGACCAGTCCTGTTCGTGCTGAGGAAAACGGCCAGGGCCTTGAACCACATGAGTAGAGACCCTGTTGTGCCCAGAACAGCCTCTGACTCCATCCTGTTCCAGGCTAGTGCTCTTCTGCTGCATCATCCTTGTGCTGCATCATCCTTGTGGTATTTGAGCATTTCCCCTCTGCATTTGAGAAGGCAACTCAGGAGCTGACACTTTTTGTGTATGTGTGTGTGTTTCATTCCCTTCCAGCTTAAGTATCAGGCATTGCAAGCCCTCTGTAGCCCTCTAAAGTAATATGGATACAGATAATTTACATACAAGAGCTGTTTCCAAGACAAAATGAACAAACAAAACTGTGAAAGTGATTGTAATGCAGCTCTGCTGACTTTGTGCATAATGGATCCCAACCAAGATATTTTTTGCTCTGTCCACAGATGGCAGTCACTTTGCCTTTGCAAGTGTCTGGATGAGGTGAGCTGGTCAGTGTGGTGAACTTTACAGAGTGAAATTTTTGGTCCGCTGAAGCTGTTTGTTTATCAGGTGCGACCAAAACATGCAACTTGGCTATGTTCCCAGCTGTCTTACATCATCTGACAGACCTGTGACTGAGATGTTTTTTAATTTAATTCATGGGTAAAAAACTTGTGTGTTATTTCTGTGTCATGTGTATTGGTACCAAGGTGTCTTTGGTACATCTCAGGCAGGCTATTGCAGTGTCCATGGGGCTGGACATAGGGCTAATGATCTTGAATTTGTTCCAATGAATTTGAATGAGTTAGGAAATACCCATCAATGCAGAGATAAGTTGCCTGCTGGAGTACTTTATATGAGTAGGCTGTGGTAACGAGTTAGCATCTTGGAAAATGATAAATGTGAAGACATGCGAAATAGCTCTCTGTCAGAAGAATGGACAAAGTCCACATGGGTTTTCTGTGACTTCATTGTTCTGCACTTGCTGTGAACGTGTGAGATCACTTTTTGAAGCCAAGCCTGTGAGCATTTTGAAGGTGAATTTTGCTTTGTGTTGAGGAATTACATACAAAGCAATATAAAATTATTTAATATGCTGTTGAACTGCAATAGGCAAACTGCACCTCAGGGTAGTGCATGAATGACTGGTCTTACTCGCTGTACATAATTATCAGTCAACATAAATATTCTTGAAGAAGTCATGTATGCTTAATGAGAGCTGAGATATTGTTACTCTTTACACCTGCATGACTTTGCAGAATCTGAATTATAGGTCGTTCCTGATAGAAGGAGAAACTGATGGCAAAATATTTATTTTAAATATATTTGCAGCCTTGTTTTTTTATGCATCCTCTGTATGTTCAGAGAATGCAGATGAAGCTTGTTGCCATGATTACTGCAAAGATCTTTCTTCCTTCCTTATAACAGCAGAGGTCCTTCAGCCTCTCAACAAAATAAAACCCCTTTTGTAGGCCTCTGTATTTTGAAACTCCTTTCTTTTCCTTCTTGGTTATTCCCTGTTCCATTTTTACTTCTTCCATATAAACCCCACTCACTTTATATAATGCTACACTTTCTCCCCTTTCACCTTCTGTCCTGTCTCCCACTTCAGATGGCTAAAATTCTTGAGTCAGTTCTAAAGGAGGGTGTCTGCAAATTGTAATGTGAGCCAGTGCCCCCTCTCTTATTCCCTGCTATTGCTCCTTTGAACTGTTATAGATCAATGAATAATAATTATACAAATGAGTTTTCACAAGACTTTATCCACACTTTTATGTAATAAAAAAAAAAAAAGATCTTAAATGATCCCCTTGAACATGGGACAGAACACAGGAAAACATCAATTCTGGATTGAGTCCACTCCCTGCTTTTGATGACAGCAGAGTCACATAATCTTGCTCATAAATTTATTGAATGTGGTCCAAGGCTAGTTTGATTGTTGGACTCATTATTAGAGGAAGTCTGGTCAAGGTTGTTTTTTCTTAAATGGCTAGTTTGCATCTGTTTCTCTGGAGCGAATATTACCATTAAACTTTTTTCATCTCTCTTGTTTTGATCTACATTGGTGTCTTAGAGCAAGAGCTATGGTCTCATTCAGCTTCCATTTTACTAGATTACCCGACCTATCTCTGTTTCTTCAGGTGAGAGAGACTTTTTTGTTCCTCTGGTGGTCATAGACCTTCTTTGTGCGTGTTCCAGTTAAAGGCACATTTCATGAAGTATGAGCAAACTGGACCTCAGTGGTCTATCCTAGTGCAATCTCTGTAGTTCCGTGCAGAGGTACTAATGCTTCCTAATTTATGTATTTCCTAAAGGAAATACATTTTAATATTTAAGCATATAAATTTTTATACTTCCTGAAGGAAATCTATGAATGATATGTCTTAGGATTGCGTATTGTTTTTCAGTGTTGCATCACATTGTGGTTCATAATCATTTGGTGGTTATACAGCTTTTTCTTCTCCCTCTGAAGCTGCCCATTGATAAACGCATATCTTGTAACAACAGAAGTTTCTCTTTGGGATTTGCATAGTGGGTCAATGGTGCTTAATGTTCCACTGTCCGGTGCTTTTTGTATGACATTACAGTCCTCCTCTATGTTGAAAATGCTCTATGACTTCAGCAAATTTCATTAGCATACTTTTGCTTTCTTTATCCTTTTCTTTACACAGTTCTTATAAGTCACCTACCTCCTTGTGACCTGATTTCTTTTGGACTATAAAGCTCCTCTCACCACACCACACCACATCACACCACACCACACCGGAGTGTATTTTCTCTTTTGGTTAATTTGTTACGTGCTCACAACTCTTTTGCTGAGCTAGCTTCTCCAGGTAAGTACTTTGCTTTGTGGTACTTTGTAGGGGATTTTTTTATGAGATTCAGGTCTAGCTCAGGTCTAGTTCATTTTCTGTGTTTTATTTTCCTTTCCTTCTTGTTAGCAACATGTTTGCTATCTCTAGACATGCAGTCTTACTAACAAAATATGTAAAAAGTCTTTACAACTCAGTTTGCAATTTCATGCAGGGATGGGAATTAATTCGTTCCCCCCTTTTCCTTCATCACATGAAACTTTTCCAGTTTTGCTTTTGCCTAACATGGGGTAACTCACCACACCTGAAAACTAGACCAAAATATTTAGTTGTCTTAAATTTCTCCATTTGCATAGTTTCTCCACTTTTTTTGCTCTTCTACTTATATCCCCAAAGGATCTTTTATTTTTTGATGGAGTTCATAGTCAGCCTGGCATCTGGCAGTGCTTGCTCTTCTGACCTTTAAGATGTATCTTTATGTATTTACTGGTCCCTTCTCCCCTAATTTGCAAGCCCTCAAGTTTTTCTTTTTCTGATTTAAAAAGAAAATGCTGCTAAAAGAAAGACCTTGTCTGTACTTCGATGTATTTTAGATTTATTCCTAATAGACCAGAGGCAAGGCCATGAAGTAAACATATGTGATTCTGAATGCTATCTTTGGTCTGTCTGTAAAAATGAGTACATTTATGTATTGATATAGTAGTGTGAAATTAACAGTACAATTTGACATTTATAGAGTTTTGATTTGCTATTAACATTTCCATTTGACAATTACTATTCAGTATAGCAATTCATTCACTTTATGCTTTAATGACTAAGAATTCTATGTATTTATATGAATTAAAAATTCAATAATGTTCCTACATCTTATCAGCATGACAAATCCATTCTATTACTACCAGATTAATAATGCCTCCATACTCTTCCTACAACATGAAAACAAAATTAGTTAATTCTTTTATTAGGAGCCCATTCTCTTGTGGTGTGTGTTGAAGAAAATAAAAAAAATTCTTCTCAATTTTGGTTTAATAACTGTAGGAAAAGAATCTTGAGAATTAGACTGTATATAGAAAGACATTAAAAAAGGTAGTTATATTATTTTCAGTTTATGAAAAGGAGTCGCATACTATACTCAAAAGCCTTGATCTTTTTTGATCAAATTTCCTGAGCATTAACACTGGGCTAGTGATAATGACCTACCTCTGATCAATGCTGTAGTTAGATAGCTCAATTTATAATGTTTATAAATTTGAGATATCCAGTTAAAATGCTATTGCAATAAGATGATCAATAAGCACTAGTTAGCCTATATTATTATTAAGAGGATTTTTAATGGGAGTTATTGATACCTTCTTTCCTGTTATGGATACCTTCCTTCTTGGGCCGATACAAGAGACACAGTGATGGGATGGTAGAGAAAACTTGATTTTGAATGAAAATGCTGAATCAAATGGGGGCAAGTTGAAAGTTAAAGGCAGCAGCCGTGGTCAGGAAGAGCAAAGTAAACTTCCTGTACCTGCTGGAAGTTAAATCCTGTAAATGTGTAAAATTTTACTGTGCCCTGAGGAAATCTAGGTTTGCATTTGTTTGGTTTATTTTTGTACTGAATGTTTTGATATATAATATATATGTGAAAAAATGCCTAGGTCTACTTCAGTATTACTGTGGGAGGATCACAGATTTTAGGGCCAGACAGGACACTTAGCACAAGTAGACTGAGATTTACAGCCCAAATCTGAAGTGTAGGTCTGGATTCCCAATTTGGCCCATTACCAAAGGAAAGCATTGCTGAAATTCAGATACGATGAAGGTCTGGGTTTTGATACTGAGGAAATTCAAGTTTGTGTCTAATAAAATCAAAGCAGCATGGTGAGAATTCATGGAGGAGTGTGGTCAAGGAGACCATTGCAACTAATATGGAGAGGGCAGGTTCTCGGTGCCATGCAATTTGCTGAATCCATGAAACCTTAATCTATAATAATGGCCCAATTTAAATAAGACAAGTAAGCACAAATGGAAATTAATGAGAAAAAAATTTGGAACAGATGGGAAGAAACAGTTTTTCATGCAGAAAATGCTAAGCTTTTGTAATGACCACAGAGGTGAGGTTGCTGTGGAGGTAATTTAGAGGAAAGAATAACGGACTGTGTTATGACTTCAATGTGATAATAATCTGAAATGACATTGTATGGCCTTTCCTTAATATCTCAGGCCATGCTTTCTTTCAGGTTGCTGTCTTTGCATCTTCCGAGAGGTCTTTCACAGTGTTGTTCATTATGTTGGAGGCGGGTAGCAGACTGCTTGTTATTATAATGCTGCCAGAGACCTGGCCTCCACTGCTAACCATTTCCCAGTTCTGTTTCCTTTTCTGAGAGGAAAGGAAATGATGGGAAAGCTGTTAAAAGAACAGTTTCACTGTTGGCCCTAGGAGTCTAGAAATACATTTGAGTTGCAGTTGAGATTTACTGACCAAGCCACAACAGAAGAGAGTGAAGTGTGATCCTACTCAAGCAAGTTACGAGTTCCAGGTGGCTTTACCTTTAAACCATTGTAGAGTATTGAGTCATAGACGAAGATGCACAGAATTTTTACCATTATTCTGTCAATTCATTTTAAACACTGTGTTGCACCTTATATTGCAGGAGTTTTCTGAAATATCTTTACCTTAGTTCTTCGCACTTCAGATAGACTCTATGGAAATATAGACTCACAGGAGCTCATTATGGAGGCAGTTTCTTGTACATCCAAGCAAATTATGAAATCAATTAGGAGACAGAAGGGAATCTGCAACACTGTAGATAAAGAAAATGGTAACACTAACATATGGATTCTTTGCATTTCCAATTTTCTTTTTCCACTAACATGTAATACATAAATTGGTGGAGAAGAAAAATCAATCCTGATAAATAATGTAATTATATACATAAAGGTTTTATAATGAAAAAGAAACACAGCTGCTGTTTGCAGATTTTCCCTTCTGGAAAACTGATATTTTCCAGTATAGTTTTAGAAAATTCTGCTATGATTTGACACATAGGTGTTCCTGTGAACAATACGCTATGCTTTGCTGCACTTGTAAATCACTGTTGAATCAATGAAATAGAGAGAGAGAATGAAGAAACTTCTTTTATCACTGAAATTTACCCTCTAAGCAGGCAGCAAAGTTGAGAATTAGATGTTCTGATCAGCAGCTGGGGACAGACAAAGAAACAGCTTGGCTGTGTTATTCCTGGGAACGTCCTGTTCACAAACTGGAATACAGCTGCCTGTTTGGACTCTGCGCCATTAGTCACAGGTTAAAATGCGATAACACTGTTTCAGTTAAGAAAGGGAAAAAAATTCAGTTTCTTGTGAACATTTTCAATTCATTTCCTAAATGCTACCACCCCTATGTGACTTTGCAACTCCATACAAACATACAGCTTTCAAATTATTTGAGCTTTTAGGAGGATTATGCTGCACTCACGTACCTATTTTTCAAATGCTTTCAGAATGTGATTTCTTACGTATCTTAATGGTTATGAAATACAACCTCGTTTGCTAGTCAGAAGCTTTCATAGGTGCTTGGGTTAAAATGAGAAGTATTTTTCAAGATTCATTATAAAGCAGTTAACATGCGGAGCAGGGTAGAGAAAATGTATTCCCTGTGGAATTTAAGCCAGTTTTATTTATGAGAGTCTTGGTGCTTATGAAGTATAGAGGGCTATCTTCTGCTTCAGCAGCAGGGGCAATGGTGGCATTCCCGTTTGACAATGCAGCGTGCTGGCTTTTTTTAAAGAAGCTGTTTTTCTTAGTGCTTGCCGGACGGGATACATGGCTTGGTAATGATTCTTGTTGCAGATCCCTGATTTTTGGGAAAGGTTATATAACAGTCGTTACAAGGTAGCCACAGAAACCCTTGAGGTTTTCAAAAATCCTTGATTTCTTGGCTGCATTTCAGTTCATGGTATCATACTGGGGTTGCCTTGTATTCCTATCAATTTGGCAGCACCATCATTTGTGTAGCGGTGGTGATAATTTTAGGTACATCACCTGCCTTTAAGAATGCTGACAGCAAGGTTAAACTGACCCTGCTGTAGGTCAGAGGGGAGTAGGTGTCATTGTGCTCGAGGGATGTGGCGAAGTCGTGGAGGACAGTGTGTTGTGTGATGGCTGTAATGACCTGAGGGTTTGCTTATGGTGGAGGAGATAAAACAGGCAGAACAGAGACTTGTTCTACCCGGTCTCCTGCTCCTATTCTTCT
>VYZM01019469.1:100607-163192 GCA_013398915.1 Dromas ardeola | reverse complement strand
GGTAATGTGGTGGGGGTTTTTTGTTTTATTTTGCTGTGTTTTTTTTTTTTTTTTTAATTATTTTATCTTATGGAAGAAATCCAGCTCTGCAAGGTTGTTTCATTTCACATAAGCTGCTGATTGATTGACTAGGTGTCACTTAAGATTATCATTCAAGTGGTAGCAAGCTGGCTGAAGTACAGCCCCGGTAAGACAGGAGTAAATTTGTTTGCTTATAGGGACCAATTGATCGTAATGGACTAAACATCAGATCCCTCAGTGCATGGTTGTTTGTCCTTTTTAACTCTGCTTCCCCCCAAAAGAAGGAATAGCTTTGTTCACCCAACTTAATCTGATGAGGAGAGCTTTAAGCAAGAATGAAAGAATGGCTAAAACCCCCTGTGTGTTAAAATAAATGTGAATAATGTGCACAAATACATTAAAAATTGGCAGTATGAGATGTTCATAATAAGTGCTTAATTTTCTAGTGGTATGAATGATGAAGCTTTGGAATATTTTGCAGCAGAACAATTTCATAGTTGAGGGAGCTGGGGTTATTTATCCTGGAGAAAAGGAGGCTGAGGGGAGACCTTATGACTCTCTACAACCACCTGAAAGGAGGTTGTAGAGAGGTGGGGGTCGGTCCCTTCCCCCAAGTAACAGGTGATAGGACAAGAGGAAATGGCCTCAAGTTGTGCTGGGAGAGGTTTAGTCTGGATATTAGGAAAAATTTTTAAATGGAAAGGGTTATTAAGCATTGGAACAGGCTGCCCAGGGAAGTGGTTGAGGCACCATCCCTGGAGGTATGTAAAAGACGGGTAGACCTAGTGCTTGGAGATATAGTTTAGTGATGTTTTTGTCAGAGTTAGGTTGATGGTTGAACTAGATGATCTGAAAGGTCCCTTCCAACCTAGGCAGTTCTATGATTCTAATTCTATGTGTCTGTCCTTGGATTTCTTTAATAACAAGGGTGCAGGGGCAGAAAGAAACTGGTAGCTGCCTTGCACTAGAGGTGCGCGGGATATCCTGCTGGACTCTCTTTCGTGTGGTTGATGCTGCCATGAAATGGCTCGGCAAGTGCCTTGGTTGCTGCAGAATAGTCAGTCTTCCTATTCCTGTGTGCAGTGGGTCACTTCAACTTCTAACAAATGCTTTCCTTCTGAGGTAGATTTTCAGTTATTACTATTTATAGAGTATTCAGATGAAACATTAAATACAGACTCGAGCTGCAAAGTTCAGTTCTGTTTCCAGCTTCCCCCAAATTCTGAGTCACTTAGCACATTATGTGATATATTGGAAAGGAAGAATATATGGCAGTTATAAGGGTGTGAAATATGATTTTTTCCTTACAGTGGCAATAAAAAGGAGCTGTTTGCAGATGTATATATGTACAAACTTTAGGCAAAGAGTAAGGTGGCCAGTCATTTACAGAAAGTCAAGTATTTACTAACTGATTACTATATTTAAACAAATTTATAATTTAAAAGTATTTTTTTAAAACTCAAAAGCAGAGTTCTAAACAGACTGTTAACCTTAGCTATTAACAAAATTAAGGTAATTAAAAGAAGCGGTAACATCCACCATAAAATTGGTAGTAATTAGATATTCTTTGTTTGCTGAAGCTCGCTGTACATGTGAAATTGTCTGCCAGTTTGAAATTAGGATTAATGATGTCCCGTATTGTCAAGCGTTTCTGGATGATAAAGATAAATTGATGTAGATTGAGACCACATATTACAAACAAAGTAGTGGTTGTTTGCCATGTATACAAAAATGAGAATACATATTCACTGAAGAGTTTTTTCCCCTGTAGAAATGGGAAAATTTACCAAAGCATGAAACGTAATTGATCTTTGAATACTTGACAAATCAAGGACAGATTTATGAACCATTTTGAATAGAAGTAAGAAGATGTTGGCTTTTGAAAATTGTTTCCATGAAGAAAGTTCGTGTTTTCATGCCACACTTAATTGCATGCCAGGGTTTGTTTTTGAACTCTAGAAAACTAATTGCCAATTTTAGATTGATACAATGACCTTGATTCCATAGTTTAATAAGAACCATTAAATATGGATGTTGATACTTGGTTAGTACTGTCTCTGCATATTAAAGTCAAATAATTAATATAAAATTTTCTGGCTGCATAATTCTTCTTGTCCTAGGTTTAAGAATTCAGTTCTGAAAATGCTTATGTGCAAAAATAATTTAGCATGGAGAAAAATCTTTCCTTGTGAAAAAAGTCATTGTACCAACTAAAGTTTTATATAAATTATCTAGGAAAATATTTTTTGGCTACTTGGAACTTTGGGTATATTTAGCCCCTTAAGTGCTGGGATAATAATGGTCTTTCTTCTAAGGAGCTAAGAAGAAATCTAACTTTACTGTCTTATCTGCCAGTGATTTCATGTTTGGTTTTAGCAGCACCAGAAACATGCTTCTCATGAATGCTTTTAAAACATCTACACTGTGTTCCTGCCTGTATTCCTGAATGTTTTATTCTCTTTATTTTGATTTATTGTTTTAGTGGAGCCTGTGAACCCGCTGCTGTTGTAGCGTCTAACTGGGTAACCTGCGTGAAAAATCATGCAAGTGCAGTAAGAAAGCACTGCATTGGCTGCAGTTGCAGCTGAGTCCTTGTCAGTACAGCTGGTCTTCTAAAAAATACAGTAAATGAGCTGTACTCAAGTCCCCAGGTTTGCTGGATTCTTGTTACTTTCAAGGCGTTCCACACAGCATTCAGAAGCCAGTTCTGGATAAAGGGATGTTTTACAGCTAAACTGTGTTGCTCCCTCTCCCTGACCGCCAGCTATCATTGCGGAAAACATCATTCATTCCCACCCTTTAGCAGGTGACATAGTCACTTTTTATTTGAACATACCAATGTTAAATGACAGGAACTTGGTGAATGAAAAGATCTGTATTCATGCCAGTATTTTCAGTCTGAAAGGAAGATGCTGCTATGCGCACTTCTGATGAAGTGGAAGTTATCTGTGTAACCACAAATTAAAGAAGGTTAATAGCAAATTGCTGCAAAAATATGTTGCTTCAAAGAGGCAGTGAGCTATTATGTCTGCACATAGTTTGTTATGATTTTCTGAAACTATTGTCACACAAATCAATTACCGTTACTGTACTGCCAGTTTGATGCCAGTTTTTTTTCACTGTTGCTGCACGTGCAGTTGAAATGGACCGTGTAATGCTTCTTTGCAGTGAAGTTTTAAACCACATACTCATTGAACATCTTCCCATGAAGATACCATTTTTTAATTTTTAAAGTTGATGAGGTCCATTTTCCATCTCACAGTGGGGCTCCTAAGATGCGAAGACTGGCCTAGCTTGTAGGAGCAACCTGTGTCTTGAATCTTGCCCCTGCATGATACAAAACGTGATACTTCAGCCCCATTTTCTCTGTCCAGGGCAAATGGGGAAATGCAAGGAGCAGAAATGCCTGGTGAATTTGTGACTATGGTTTTGCTTTTCCTCTGTCTCCCTTCATGACGTGCATCAGGAATGCAGAACGTAACTGATCTTCCTCTCTGTGTACCATAGCCAGAGCTGTCTGAAAGGTGCAAAAAGGAGAGATCAGCTCTTAAGGACAGAAGTTGTTTTATAGATTGTCGTTTAAGATCTTAGTCAGCGAGCTTTTTCTTGCAACCTGTCTAGCAGTGGGAGGCCAGCACGAGCTGCATGTGATGCTCCAGAAACTGTTTTGTGGTGCACGACAGTCTCCAAGGCAATCTGATTTAACGTAGATGAAGAAATCACTTCAAAAATCCTCTTAATCTCCTCTTACTAGGGGTTGAATGTTTCTTTTGGCTTGTGAGATTCAGAAAGGGGAGCTCTGTGTTTTCGCAAGAAAAGCTGCTAGGGTACATTAAGAGCCTACTGGAAATAACACAGGTTTCCAGAAGAGCTTTGTAGGCTACAGGACTATGCTGAAGCAGCTGAACATTTTGAATTTTACCAAAATAACTGTCTGAGATTCTTCTATAGTTAAAAATTGAGCTGGGTAATTTTTCGTGCTTAGTGGAACATGACACAAAGGTGTAAAAATAATGCAAAATATACCAGCCCAGAAACAATTTGAGGAATTCCAGTGGAAGTTTCATTTCGCTTTCAGGAAGTAATTGTCTAAGAGAAATGTATGCTTTCTTCTGAGTAGGTGTGTAGACAAAGATATTGGTGAAACATCTCTTATTTGGCTTTGGGCTTTTTTTTTACTAAAAAGGAAAATGTGTATAAAACAATGGTAATGAGGAAGATAAAGTTGTAGAATGTGCTGACTCTTCTGAACCTTATCCATGGCATGCTTGTCTCTGACCATGGGGGACTCAACTCAATGATGCCAGCAGTCTCATGTATGAATGAAAATTTTATTTTTGCTAGTAAAACACTCAGTTGGAACCACCAGACAGCACCATGGCTGTTCGGATTTTGGCACAGATAGAACAGAAAGAGGAATACCTTTCCTTTCCTGCTGTTTTTGTTCGTTCTATATGTGAATCACGACACCATCTACTGTGCAATTCAGTGGAACAAGTGTCATTACAGGGCCAGGTTTGCATTTGTCCCAGCAGCTTGTAAAAGGAGCCATTCTTTGGTCTTTTGGCTAGCACAGATAAAATGAGAGTCAGCCATTTGGCATTCTGGTTCTGGCTGTGTTGCCTACTGCCTGCACATCATTAAAAATTGCTTACAGTAATTTTCCTGACCCAGTTTCATCAGAACGAAAAGGGGGGAGATCACCATTCTTATTGTTTAAAAGACCTGACCTTGGTATGGAGAGAACTGGTTTTAGTTAACTGTACTAAACCCAGTGGATTGGGAAAACAATGTTTTCACCATTTGGGAAATGCTGACATTTCATCTCCCTTTCAGATTGGAATGGAAAATCAGAATGCTTCAGGGAATAAAAAAATGTTTTGAATAAAGAATGTCTAAATGCATAATTCAGACTTTATTTAAAACAAAATAGGCTATTTCAGAACAATACATTTAGAAACAGTTGTTTGAAATGGGAAGTTTCATTTAAAAAAAATAAATTACCTTGGTGTTCTGGAGCTGCAAATAAAAATGAGTAATTTTGTTGACTAATCCAAGTATCTTTGCACAATGCTGCACTGCACAATGTAGACACATTCTTAGATATGACAGGGTCATTTAGGGCAGCTTATTTAAATGAGATGAGGATTGTAATTCATTATATTTTTGCATTATTTTCAGTTCAGTCTACTCTGAAATGACAAAAACCCCAGATGCTTTCATAATCTGAGAAATTATCAAAATAGTAGGCATAGTTTGCAATATTTTTCAGAGAATACTTGAAGGGAAGTTGATAGTGTAGTGTGCTTTTAGTCAGTGATTAATTTGGTGGATATAGTCTAATTTCTATTTCTGTGTTCTTGGGAGACACAGAAAGAATTTCAGAATTAACCTTTGCATTATAACAAGCAATAAGATGCTGTCCTGGTGTCCAAACAGGTTGTGCTTTCTCGTCAGGGGAGAGATGGCCAATGTTGGGAGTGAAATTTTTGTGGTGTTCATCTCATCCTAAAGCGGACTCCACACTGGCCAGGCAAAACCCACCCTCGGCTACTTTGGTGGGAAAATCACCGCCTCTCCCCTGACTACACAGGGAAGAAAACTCAGGTGTGGACATGTACATGGTAAATACCTGAAATTAAGCGAGACGCACTTCACTGCTGTCGGGCTCCTTTTTTCCATTTAACTTTTCTGTTTCCTCTATCCTTTTCCACTCCCATTTCCTATGTATGTTTCCTTTTCGATTGATGTTTCTTTTTTCTTTCTTGCATGTTGCTTCCTTGGAAGTTCTTGAAGCCTTTTCTCCAGTTTATTTAGTCATCTGAAAATCCTGATGTTGTTTTCATCAGTGTTTCTGATACTACTCTTACAAGGGAGAAATATTTGTGGCATTTGACCAATGTCTTAACTCCAGTAGAGGCAAGTAATTTCTTCTTTTAAGATGCAGCAGACCTTGCTAAGTGAGCAGAACAAGTTCCTCAACAACCATATTCTGCCTCCTGTTCAAAAATGAGTTTTAATAAAATGAGTATTCCCTTAATTGAGGGTGTGGTTTTTTTCCCTCTACATGTCAGGAGCATTTTATATGAGTGTGTAGAGAGAACTGAGGGTGGAGGTGAAATCCTTCCTCTAGCATATTGAATGTAAATGTCCAGCAGGGATTGCAAAGGTGGAGTATGGAGTGTTGATGTTAGTGCATTTTTGTTGGCCACGCCAAAGCTTTCCTTCCACCAAGTCTCCATTTCCCTTGCCAGGTATGAAAAGAAAGCTGGCGTGATTTTAGTTCAGTTTTGTAAACTCAGTACAGAGCCTGTGTCCTTCTACTAGCAATGGCAGTGCCACATTCCTGGGCTGCAGGGCTCAACAGCTGTGGTGCAGGTGTACCCCACTAGGGCTACTGAGATCTCACGGGGAAGAGGGACAAGGACAGGAGATCATGTGGGGCTCAGGTCCAGGGAGGAGCAGAGGCACAAGCCCCTCTGCTTTGATTCCACTGGTGAAAGGTGGGAATGCCTTGCACCAAACTGTTCTTCACGGGGTGCTCTGGTGCTAATGAAGGTGCTGTTCATTGGACATCATGCCCCTGGTGGTATCCACGTATGTTACGAACGCTTTGGGGAGGTCTGTGTGAATCCCTGGCGCAGATGCACTTTGCAGTACGCATTGTTAGTCAGGGACGTGACAAGAGCTCCTGAATGCATGTCAGTCTGTAGAAATTGCAATGCCATCAGTCCATGCTGTCTTCTCATCTCCCCGAGTCTTTTCAAGTGTGTGTGGGCTTTGCTTGGGGGAGATCTGCCGTTTCTCTCTTAGGCTTTTGAAAACCAATGCCTGTAGCCAGAAATAACATGCTGGGGGTCTTGTTCTGACCTGATAGTGGAAAAACTGTACAGTTCACAAAAGCGATAGAGACTGAACTGTGTCATTGTTTGGTTTGTCACTTTTGCCACCCCCAAACACCTGGTGTCTCCGCTGGCTACCTTCCCAGCAGAGAGTGAGCACAGGGACGCTGACCTCCCCTCTTCGGAGCAATGAACTTTCCCATCATTTCTGGAAGCAGGTGTCAAAAATCCACCTTTAGACTAATAAATCAGTAAGAAATGTTGAATAGTGATCTGTTCTTAAACCTAAATGTGTTCTGAAATCCAAGGCATTAAATGGGAAAGTATGTCAGGATGCAGCTGGGAATAATTCTTATACCCACAGACAGTTTCCCGAAGTTGCAAAGGTAATGAAGAATTTGCAATTCAATTTTGTATCATACATAACTTCCTTCTTTTATCTATATAATAAAGATGTATGCCCATAAAAATTTAACATTGAAGCTCGTAATTTATGTTGAGGCTATATGTCAAACTTTTCCTTTAGAAGAGTAACAAGACGCTGAAAATATAACTGCTGTTAATAGTGGGGAAAAAATATTGTAGATAAAAATCAGTCCCCAGAACATAACAAGGATGTGACCATACAACACGCTATATTTCTGTACCATAACAGTTGCCTGAAGTTAATTTTTATTTCCTTCTTATTCCTTCCCTCCCACTACTGCTGGTTGCTTTGCTGAACCTAGGCTTAAAATGTATTCTGTATTGTGATATTAAAAAGCTTTCATTACAGTAGGCACTGTTATTTCAGTAAACAATTTCCATGGGAATGGACACTGTAGCAGTGCATTACTGACACATAGCCCGCATTCAGCTACTTTGATACAGTGGTCTGCATGTATGTTTTACTATGTTTTGGCCAGGATGAAAATTTACCTGGGAAATATGTAAGAGCCTAACTGAAGTTGTAACACGGGTTAAATTCTTCAGTTTGCTAGATGTGAGATGAAATAGAACAACACATTTCATTATTGGGTATTCATATTGGTGAATATTGAGTTCCAAGAAAGGGAGGGGAAACAAGGCGTATTCTGAGCAACGTAAATGACTATTTTTAACTCATGCTGAGAAGTGATATGATTATGATCACCAGCTTCTTTTGTCTTCCCCAGACCAACAACCCAGGTACCTTTTGTATGACTACTTTCCTCTTAAAGGCATCTGATGGCCCAAAATGAAGCTGAAACTTGTACCTTTATGATTCTTTCTCAGAGACCTTACTAATGTACATCCACTTATCTTCTAATATCATAACATGGATAATTATGAGATAGAATTAACTATCTCTTTATACCTGTATGGCTTTCTGAAAACTTCTCTGGCTATACAAATCATAGTATTAGACTGGAGGAACCCCCCCAAATAGGCTGTGATGCAGAACTTAGACCATGGGCACTTGGGTGGAGAATCATGACCAGAAACTACTGCTCTGCTGTGGGGCAGGGAAGAACCACTCATTTTGAGTCCAGCAGCAAAACCAGCATCTACTAAATAGCACAGAGGACACTGCACAAGTTAAAAATACCTCTCAACATTTCTTCAAATATCTTAAGATGTTTGCTCCCCTATGTGGGTAGTCTCTAATCAGTAGTGTAGGAAAATTTCATATGGAGAAGCTCAGACATCACTAAGTGACCTCACAGCCTCATTGGAAATGGACTGTTTGTTAATTACACGTGAAGGCAATGTTGTTGGATCCCAGCAGACTGGAGGAGACCCAAACTTGGTGACTTGTAGCCTCTTAAAATGCATCCGTTTACACTCTCCTTTCCTGAAAAATATTTTAGGACTACTTCCTTTTAAAACACACAGACCCATCTGCGTGGAAATAATATTGCAGTTTTTTACACAGAAAAAATAGTAATTATCTAAGAAGTTGTAAACGTGGCAGGTAGGAATAATATTATACTGATTTCTAGGAGCTTGTTTCATTAAACACGGTTTGAAAGTAATGATCTGTTCTTTGCAAAGGGATGGTTATGGAATACCCATTAATCAGAACTTTGTTGTATGCCATTTAGTAGGTTAATTTTACTAGTTATTTAAGTCTTTGTTGATCCTCTCACTCTATAGCAAAGTTTGGCAGTATTAAGAACACAGGTATGAACAAAACCAAAAACTGCCCGCAGTCAACTTTCTATTCATATAAAGGAAAATAAAGTGATTAACCATTCTAATGCTTGTGAGGAGCACTAGAAATATGAAAATGCATAACACAGTCACTGGAAATACAAATGTCCGTCCTCCTGGCTGGGATGTGATTTGGACATGGGTATGTAACACCTCCATGGCAGCCAGGAGGTGCAATTTAGAAGTCGTTTCATGATAGCTTAACGAGAAGATAGCCAGTTTCCTTGAGTCTCCAAACTGCATGCCAGAATATTTAAGGATAAGGTGTACACCTAATCTCACCCCAGGCTGCTGGTGCTGTACTAAGTAGACTTTGCTGGCTTGCTTTGTGCTGTTCCTGGGAGTGGGGACCCTGCAGTCACTGGTCACCCCCCATCACTGGTCACGCACTGTCATACCAACGCTGGGGTTGTACTGGAAGCGCTTAGTTGCTCATTGATTGCTGCAAGCTGGTTTTTCCCGAAAATGGGGAAGTCAAGCCACTGAGCAACTGGGTCATTTTGTCTTTTTGGCATAGATAGTATGAAAAACAAGAGTTAGGATATAGGGAATAATTTGCTGTAATGCTGTAATTTCTTATAAGTCTTTTGTCCCTGAAAAGCAAAGTAAAGAATGTTGGAAAATCCCCAAAGTACCAACGGGAATATATGAAGTCTCCCAAGGAAATGAATTTTAGTGAGGTGTTGGTGATGTAATTGATAGAAGTAGAGCTCAACAGGGATTATTGATCATTGTGTAATGAAGATACATTTTAAAACTGGTTTCCTGCAGCTGCATATTGAAAACATTTTTCATCTTGCATTTTCAAGGTAGTGATGCCCACTTTGTCTGTAAAATGGTGCTCTCAGCAAGATGTAAGTAATTATACCTGAAAGTGTTGTTGAAAAGAATGTATTACTTCTATGAAAGTTTGGAGAGGTTGTTATTAAGCCCTTGATTATATGGTTGAATACTATTTTTCCAGAGAATGATTCTTTCTGTGTAGAAGAGAGGCTACTTTGAGGCTTAATTAGGATTCTTTTGCAAAAGAGGCTGTTGTCTGTCAAACAGCTGTCTCATTTATTGAAAAGTCTGGAAGATGTGTAGCTGACAAGGCAGGGAATACCAGGAAGAGAAAGGATGATCTAGTAGTTATGACAGTTCAGTGCTGCCCCAGAGGTCTCTATCTGTGTTGCAGTGAAAATGGTTAACACTTGGCAAGGTTTTAGGAAATTAAACGGAATTGCCAGAGAGCTTTAATAACGATTGTGTTAACAACCCCACTGTCAGGGTAGTCAGAATTTTTCTGTTCCAGGTTTTCTGAACCGTGTGTTCCTCCACATAGGTAGAGTAATGCTTCACCCAATGGAAACCTTATGCAATTTTAAATTTACTGGTGATTATGTAAACAAATGAGGTAAATAGATTCTCCTGTACTTTTCATTTTGTTATCTGAGCTACCTCAGCTTCTTAGAGCCTTCAGAATACCTCTGCAGAGTTAGAAAGCTTTCTTCCATTTTTTTAGGAACAGTAGCATTGTAGGACAGCCTTCTCTAATGATTTTGGGGATTCCAAGTTCTCTTCCATAAGCACCCATACAGTTTAAAAATGGTTTACTTACCATAATATTGAGTGAATATTTGACCAAATTCTCAAATTTCTTGAACTCCCATACTAGCTAGAATAAAATACTAGAATAAAGCAGTTATGTCAGAATAAAGAGTAAGAATAAAGAGCACACAGTGATTTGCACGCTGTGGATCAGGGGAGGAGATAAGGATTCCTGGGTGTTACCAAAATAGGATGAATGCTTTTTTAGACTTGACTTCTGGAGAATTTTTATAAGATGATGAGAGAAAGCTGCTGACTTTACTTTCTTGAAGGATCCCAGGCTAGGGGCCTTGGAAGAGTTATGCCAGTACCCCTGTGTGAGGTGCTCTCTCCTGATCTCCTCTCCCTGATGGAGTGATCTCAAGGAAGAAAGCTTCTTCCCACATGTATTTCTTGATGCTTCCTGACGAAGTAAGGAGCTGCCAAATTAATCCTTTTCCACTATACAAAATGGAAGCATTACTAAACCATTATAGAGTTTTTTAATGGTAGACCTGTGTAAGCTCCTTTGTGTTGGCTGTTAACTTTTTTTTTTTATATTAGCAGCACAGGTTTTCCATTTTGTCCTCGGCTGTGTCTGTTAATCAAAGAAATGCTGCCCATCCTCCATCATCTTGGCTTTGATTGATTTTTTACATAATAATTCCAGACCTCCATTGTTATGTAATCACTCAGTGGCTAATCTAGATGGACATTCAACAGTTCTATAAGAGGTATTGTTTATACATTAAGTAGTTTCCTTTCTGGGTATCCAACTATATAGAGCATAGGAATATGACAGATAATCTTTACTTATATTTTAATTTTCAGGCTGTTTTGCTGCAAGCTGAGCTCCTTTAAGTAATAGTCCTCCCACTACATGAATGTATGTGTTTTATTCAAATACAGATCTCTTGAAGCATTGCCCTGTTTGTGCACTGAAGACTGAGTTCTCCCTGAGAGCGGGAGGCTTCCTGCTCCAGTGCAGCTCTTCGCAGGAACTAAGACCTTCTTTTGCAAACAGATCACAAAGATATTGCCACTTCCCAGCATGTACTTCCCAGGTCTTTTAGAGACTCTGGTCCATACTGGGAAGGGGAGAGGTAGTGAGCCTGGGTATCCCGGGTCCAGCCTGTGAGAGTGTGCTTAGGCAGGGTACAAAATAGAGTGTAAATACCCTAGGGTTCCTGATGATGGAGTAAACTTCATGTCTCTGGAGCAAGTGCCTCTCATTTCTAACAATTTTTAGACATTTGGCTGGATTAAGGAATATTCAGAGAGCTTTACAAATGTCCCATCCCTCCCTGCCCCCTTCCAAAAAAAAAAAAAAGTGATAAAAATACAGAAAATGGAGGTATTGTTTTATGGAAGGAAATAATCATAAGGTGTGGGAGGAACCAGCTATTGATTGTCTTAGAGAATCAACATTCTGGGAAAAGAAATCTGCCATAAGGATACACTGGTTACTATGATCTTCAAAACAGTAGTTTCCCAGAGGCACGCTGCACTTCTAAAAATTACTCCGAGAAGGATTTAATGGCTTGTAAAGAAAAATTGGAAGTCTCTTTGAGACTCTGTGACTGCAGTAACTGGAAAATTTTATACAAATGAAAATAGTGGTAAAATGACTAAACACTTTTTAAAGTTAAGGTCAAGAAGCATGTGAATTCCACTCAGGCCATCAAAAATACAGTGCAGCAAATAAGTAAGTAAAAATAATTCATATTGTCACTTCCAATGGCATTATTTGCCAGTCAGGGTGCTGAATCCAGTCAAAGTTCTTGTACTTAACTGATCCTCACACTTTCCACATGGAAGAGAGACCTTGCTGTTTCCTAGAGCTGCACAGAAAAAATAGGGCTAATATCACACTCATGAATTTCCTATTGTGCTGCATTTAATTCTTATTTAAATGCCCTGTGGCAGCTGGAGTAGCTTGGAAACCAAGGGCTGGGGTGGCAAGTCATGGAGGAGTGAGTGTCAGTGGTGTGACTTCATGTTCCTCCACTCTAATTGTGGAAGTGCTGTTACTCTGGATATATCTGTGTGAAGAGGAATTAAATGCAGATGACTTGCGTGCTAACAGTTTTTCTTTCCTTCTGCTGACTATACAAGGGCCAAGGGTAAATAGCTCAGTTGTGGTTGTCTGTTTTGTAGATACCTGAAGTTACATGAGGTAGGTCCATCCCATTCTAAAATCTGAGTGTTACATGCATTTACATGGTACATATATATAATATGTGTATATACACGATACATATATATTATATATATAATTTAGTATGTGTATGTACTATATGTTTATTATATAGAGAGAATATGATTTAAGTAATTAGTAATGATTAATTATACATATGATATATACGTACATTTATATGACGAGTAATTCCTATGCTATTAAAGAATTGTGATTAAAATGTGGTGTTGTGATTTTCAACTGCAGCTGTCATGCCTTTTGAGGCATGCCAAATGCTTAAATGTTTATTTTCTCATTATACTTTTCCTTCTTCAGTGACGAAGATGTTTATAAATACCAGTCCTATAGATATTGTCTCTTCCTGCTGAATAATAAACTTGCCTGTGAGATTGCCTTTTTCCTTGTGACATAGTACCACAGCAATTGCATCACTGCTCTGTGTGGAAAAGATGCTGCCAACAGGACATTCTCTGTGAGCACTAGAGGACTTTGAACTGGTTTGTTGGCATATAGTAGCTCAAATGTGATGATTGTCCATGATACAGAAGCTTTTTCATTGCTAGGGCTTTTAAGACAGGATTGAGTGTAGATTCCTGGAATGAAGAGTAACTTAAATTTGAGAAGTTTATCTTAACGTGGATCTGAAGTTGACTGGCTGAACGAGAATGGAAAATTTGTATTGCCTTTGTCTGAATATTTGCTTTTCTTTTTTTTCCCTTTAATGCTTGCAGGACCATTATGTGTATCTTCCAGTAAATAATAGGGTGCTATTAGGCCCTAAATAAGCCTCTCTTTATTATTGGAATGTAATCAAATAGTATTTTATCAGAAGAATGCTCACAGGCAAGCTGTACTCTGAGACTTTTCCATCCTTTATTTTCTCTTTCCCTTTGTTTTAGACTGTTGCTCTGGCACTGAACTGCGCTTGGCAGGTGTGGGTCTGGTATGGGTAGGACAGCTTTCTATATATTATTAGTATTACTGTTATAGCTCTTCATGCACAAAATAACAATTCTGCAGAAAAAAAAGGCAGAAAAGCAAAACCATTGGTCATTATCACCCAGGATGTGTCAAAAAACTTTTCTTTGGTATTGATTAAATTTTCAATTTTGTCTACCTGGGCACAAAGTAAATTAATTCCACAGAAGAACTATTGATTTGACATACAGTTGGAAAGAACAAAAGTTAAAGTTCCTTTTTTTTTTTTTTTTTTTAATTTTTCATTTGTCAGTGCTATGTAAACAAATCTAACTTCCTGAAATGGAGAAGAGTTTCTTCTTGGAAACTGGGTTTCTTTCACTGCATTTAAACTAATGTGCTTACATGTTAGGGGACAAAGTTATGAATGTCATTTGGGTACACTCAGTTAAACCCTGTAGGCTTAAATTAAGGAACTGAGTTACTGTCTTTGGATCTGAAAATATACGGCTTGTTGAGAAAACATATGCTGATACTTCATGCATTTTGTGATGAGTGCTAAAGGAACAACCAGAACATGCTATAGCAAGTCCAATACCAACCTCCTAGTGCTTCTGTTTCTGGAAGAGCTCTTTTTCTCCAACTAAGGAGCAGGATTTTATTAGATGGAACTAATAACACCACCACAGAACACATTCATAGCCTATTGATTTGGGCTGGAAGGAGTTGGTCTGCATCTCTCTCCAAAGGCTAGTGACTTATCTAATAATTTTTTTTTTTTTACTGGTCTCTCTTTGTACAAAAGTACATGTGTTACAACATAATATTTTACACATACAAGAATAGGGTCTATCACTTGCACTGAGGAGGCCACCAGATTCAATTACTTGCAAATTATGAAGTTTGCTTAATTAAGCTATTATAAAGCTTTTAATGCCACTCATTTTCTAATTTGAATTTGCAGCTGTTAGCAAGTGATTTTGTAGCTATAAATAAATATTCTTGCACATGAATACATAGACATGCAAAAAAAAGCTGGAAAATACTTTCCAAATATTGAAGTATTTTGTTTCACAGAGAGTTGCACACAGTTTACTTGGCCAAACCTAGATTTCAAAAATGTAATTTTCATCAAATAGAACTGTGAGATTAATGGTCTTTAACACTTTCTTGGGGTAAAAAAACCCAAATACACATTAACAATAAAACTGAATTCAGAAACTATATTGAGCAAAAAGAAGTTGTCTTCAAATATTATAGAGTTTTATTAATTTGTAAATTCAAGGACACACCTTTGGTTTTCTGTAAACATCTTCTTTTCCACCTGAAAAATACTTATTGGTGGCGTTTGAGAATATGGAGCATTTATTTGGCTTTCCTGTTGTCATGTTTTTGGCTGAGATAGATAGAGTTAACTTTCTTACTAGCAGCTGGTATAGTGCTATGTTTTGGATTTCGGATGAGAATAATGTTGATAAGATACTAATATTTTTGGTTGTTGCTAAGCAGTCAAAGCCTTTTCTGCTCCTCAGCCCATGAGTTTTCCTTAGTTTTACCGATTCTGTTCCCCATCCCACTGGTGGAGGGGAGAAGTGACCTAGTGGCTGCATGGTCTTAGTTGCTGGCTGGGTTTATACCATGACAGTCTGTTTTGGTGTCCAACATGGGCTCAAAGGGTTAAGTAGATTGCAACGAGTGCCCAGACCCATCTCCTGGAGAAAAGGAAAGAACCTACAAAAGCTGTGTGCAAGTTGTTGATCTTTTGCGTCAGGTGGCTGAGCTGCAGGAAACCGTTAAAAGGCTGTGCACTATTAGAAGGGTGAAGATGGAGATAGATAAGTGGTTTCAGAACCATGTGGCGGACACCACAGGGAATGAGGCACCTTGGACCCTGGTGACCCACAAAAGCAGGACTCTGCCACAGTCCCCACCCTCCAGCATTACAACGAAAAAAAGCTGTGAAGCTTTAACAGCTGTAGACACCCACGAGCAAGTCTGCAAGGAGAAACTGTACCAGTAGGACACAGTAGATAGTGCTCGTAGTGCATGACTCTCTGTTGAGGGGCATTGAGGTGCCCATCTGCTGGCCTGACAGTGATCACAAGAGGTATGCTGCCTTTCAGGAGCTAAGGTCCAAGACGTTGCTGAGAAGGTGCCATAACTTGTCAACAGCACAGACTATCCATTGCTACCCTTTCATGTGGGCACAAATGACAACACCAGCTGGCACCTGAGCAGAATCAAGGAAAACTACAAAGCCCTGAGGGTGCAAGCAAAAAGTACTGGTGCCCAAGAAATCTCTTCTTCCATTCTACTAGTTAGAGGAAAGGATGCAGTCAGAAATAGACATATAATGGCTCTCGCTTCATGGCTGGTATCACCGTGAGCATTTTGGCTTTGTCATAATGTCATAGGACATTCTTCGATGACTATAGCCTGCTAGGGAGGGATGGGACCCACCTGTCTAGAAGAGGCAAGGGAATCACTGGCAGCAGGCTGGCCAACTTGGTGAGGTTGGTGGGCTTTAAACTGAAGAACTCGGAGGGCGGGGTCCAAAGTGGCAACGGTCGTGCCACTGCAACCAACTGGGGAATAAGCCAGGCCAGCCACAGCAGTGACAAATGTTCCTTAGCTGCCTCTCAAGATGAAGACCGGAAGACCAGCTACCTCAAGTGTATGTATACCAATGCACGCAGCCTGGGGAGCAAACAGGAGGAACTGGAGCTCCATGCCCAGTCAGAAAGTTATGGTATCATAGGAATAACTGAAATGTGTGACAACTCATATGACTTTAGGATTGTGATTGATGGCCATAAGCTGTTTTGTAAAGACAGGCAGGGAAGAAGAAGAGGAGTAGTCATGTTTTATGTAAAGGAGAACCTTGAATGTATAGAATTCAACTGTATTGATTGCTGAAGCCCTGTCGAATGCCTCTGGGTCAAGATCAGAAGGGTCATCTCCAAGGGGGATCTTACAGTAGGCATCTGCTAGCAACCTCCAAACCCAGATGAAAAGGCCAATGAAGAAAAATTTGGGTCACTTAAGCAAGCTTCAGGTCAGTAGAACCTGGTTCTTATGGGTCACTTCAGCTACGCAGACACTTGTTGGAAGAACAATACAGCAGCTCACATGTCATCCGTCAGCTTCCTGGAAAGTGTAGAGGACTGCTTCCTCATACAAATGTTAGATGTGCCAACCAGGAATGACGCACTGCTGGACTTGGTACTCACAAAACAGGAAAACATGCTTTGTAATATCTTAGTTAGTGTTAACCTTGGTGCAGTGATCACAATATTGTGGAGTTTGGGATCCTGCTGAGTATGCTGAAGGTTAGTACAAAAACAAAGGTTTTAGATTTTAGAAGAGCAAACCTCAGCTCACTCAGAACTCAGCTCGGGGGGATTCCGTGGGAAGCTTCCATGAAGGATAAAGGAGCTAACAAGTGCTGGGAGTTTTTCAAGTACACTCTCCTGGATGCACAAAAACAGTTCATCCCCTTTAAAGGTAAGGGAAGTAGGTGCAGCAAGACACCCCCTTGGCTTAACTGCGGGCTTCTGAGTCTGCTCAAGACCAAAAGAGAAGCGTACCAGAGATGGAAAAGTGGTCCAATACTGGTTAAGTACTACAAGGGCATTGCCAGGGTGTGCAGATATGCAGTTAGAAACAAAAGCTCAGCTCGAATTGAAACTGGCCAGACCTGTCAAAAACTACAAGAAAGGGTTCTTCAGGTACGTAGAGAACAAGCAGAAACAGCAGGAATGTATCATCCCACTGTTCAACAGAAGTTAATTAGTCACCGACAACGCTGAAAAGGTAAAGGTTCTCAATACTTTCTTCACCTCTGTCCTTACCAGCACTGTTGGGCCCCAGGCCTTGGGAACAACAACGCAGGTTGATGCAGAGAGAGACTCGCTGCCAGTGAAGGAAGAGTTGGTATGCGAACTATTACAGCAGCTTGACCCTTACAAATTGATGGGCCCTGACAGCATGCACCTGAGGGTGTTAAGAGAGCTGGCTGATGTTGTTGTGAGGCCGCTCTCCACCATCTTTGAGAAGCCGTGGAGATCAGAGGGTGTCCCGGAAGACTGGAAGAAGGCTAATGTAACCCCCATCTACAAGAAAGGCTTAAAGGAGGATCCAGGAAATTATAGGCCCATCAGCCTTACTTCAGTCCCTGGGAAAGCTATGGAAAGAATCCTCCTGGGGGCTATCACAAGTCAAATGAAGGACAAACTGGGAAAAGCCATCACAGATCCATCAAGGGCAAATTGTGCCTGACAAACGTGATGGCCTTCTGCAACAAAGTAACCTGCTCAGTTAATGAGAGGCGAGTAGTGGACATTGTCTACCTGGATTTCTCCGAGGCTTTCAACACAGTTCCCCATAGCCTTCTCCTAGAGAAACTGATGTGTTACAGTCTTAGACAAGTGATCTGTGTGGTGGGTGGGGAACTGGCTGACAGGCCGTACCCAGAGGGTGGTGGTAAATAGCTCCTTTTCAGACTGGCAACCTGTCACAAGTGGGGTCCCCCAGGGACTGATATTGGGCCCAACGCCGTTTAATATCCTCATAAGTGATCTGGATGATGGGATCAAGTGTATTCTGATGAAGTTTGCTGATGACACCAAACTGAGTGGTGAAGTGGACACTTTGGAAAGGAGAGCTACCCTGCAGCAAGACCTGGATAAGCTGGAAGAGTGTGCTAACAAGAACCTTATGAAGTTCAACAAGGACAAGTGTAAAGTCTTGCACCTGGGAAAACATAATCCAGCAGTGCAGCACAGTCCGGGATCTACCCAGCTGGGGAGCATCCCTGTGGAAAGGGACTTGGGGGTTCCAGTGGACAACAAGCTCAATATGAATGAATAGTGTGCTGCTGTGGCAAAGCAAGCCATCAGGACGCTGGGTCGCATCAACAAGGGCAGAGATAAAGAAGTCATTATCCCACTCAGTGCTTGTCAGGCCACACCTGGAGTACTGTGTTCAATTTTGATCCCTGCTATGCAAAAAATCTGCGGGCAGGTGTGAGAGGGTCCAGAGAAGGACTGCAAAGATGATCAAAGGACTGGGAAGCCAGCTGTATGAGGAAAGGCTGAGAGAACTGGGTTTGTCCAGCCTTGAGAAAGCAAGGCTTAGGGGAGTCCTTATCACCATGTTCCAGTATTTAAACGGTGACTACAAAGAATATGGAGACTCCCTTTTTGCAAGGAGTCACATGGAAAAGACGAGGGGTAATGGGTACAAGTTACTCCTGGGGAGATTCTGATTGGACAATCAGACAAAGAGGAAAAATTTTCACAATAAGAACAATCAACTATTGGGATAATCTCCCCAGGGAAGTGGTGGATGCCCATCATTAGACACGTGTAAGATGCAGCTGGGAAGGACACTGGGCCATCTTGTCTAGACTGCTTTTGCCAAAAAAGGTTGTACCTTGGGATCCTTGAGGTCCCTTCCGACCTCATATTCTATGATTCTATGAGATAATGACTGATTTGATTAGAATGTGCCATATAGAATTTATAGCTGTTATTGTTGTTTAGCTATTAATTGGCAGGCTCCTGTGCTTGCCATGGGCCTTGCTTGCCTTACTGTAAATTAGAGTGTTGTGCTCCTTAGTGGCTGCTTTTTGCTTTCACTGCTTGCTTTAGTGCTGTGCTGCTTATCATTCTACTCTACTGTGCCTGGGGACATTTTGATAACAGCAATGGCGATGCCTGGGCTGGCTGCCTGGACAGGCTGGAACTTCAGTGGGAACTCGAGAGGAAACGACTCTGCAGACACCAAGCTCAGTGAAGAAGGAGGGGGAGGAGGTGCTTTAGGCGCTGGAGCAGAGATTCCCCTGCAGCCCGTGGTGAAGAACATGGGGAGGCAGGTTGACTCCCTGCAGCCCATGGAGGTTAATGATGGAGCAGATATCCACCTGCAGCCCCTGGAGGACCCCGTGCTGGAGAAGTTCATGAAGAACTGCAGCTCATGGGAAGAACTCACACTGAAGAAGTTCATGGAGAACCATCTCCCATGGGGGGGATCCTCCACTGTAGCAGGGGAAGAGTGTGAGTCCTCCTCCCCCTGAGGAGGAAGGAGAAGTAGAAACAACGTGTGATGAACTGACCACAACACCCATTCCCCATCCCCCTGCACCACTCGGGGCTTGAGGAGGTAGAGAAATCGGGAATAAAGTTAAACTAGGGATTTGAGTTGCATGTTGTGGGAATTACTATAGCAGGAACCCCTTGTTGCTAGTCAGGCTAGGAGCAAGGGGAGGAGTTCATTGCAATGTTAAACCCTATAACTTGGCCCAAAGGGACCAGAGGTGGAGATTGTAATTGATATACCTTTAAATTGTTGTAACTCATGATTAGAATTGCATGTTGTAGGAATTGCTATAGCAGGAACCACCTGAACCAATGGAGAACAAGCCTTACAAGAAGCAGTGCAAGTGCAGCAGTGATCTGATCTGAGTTGGCTTTGGTGCCAGTAACTCCATGCAACACACCATCTTTCCTGTCCTGAGTTACTACCATAAGACATGGAGCACAAAGTCATGGGCTAAATGAACTGAATGGACATTTTGTGGACATTTATGGCCATTTCACTCACATTCCACAGGGGTGGTCCATAGATTAAGGTAATGATATCTGTGCATTATATCAAAGGATGGGAAGGGGGTTCTGGTTAATGAAGATATATTAGATAGTGTGGGACCTGAGCATGATGTAAATAATATGGAATAAGGGGTGGAGAATGTACTGGTTTTGGCTGGGATGAAGTTAATTTTCTTCATAGTAGCTTGTCTGGTGTCATATCCATGACACCTGGATATCCCTGACTATATTCCCTATGGGATATGTAGAAATTTTGATCGCGTCCCATTGGGTGTGTGTACTTCCACAGAGCACACCGATAACTCAGCATTCCTTGAGTAAATGTTGGTAAATATTGATCTGACATGCATCAGTGTTCCTTTTACAGCTTTGTTATTCCTCTAAAAAATGGAATCAAGAGAACAAATGTGAGAATTTGCTGGGCTGTGAGAACAGCGTGTTCAGATGCGCCGTAGGTGGTCCTTTTAAGAGGGCTTCGTAGGCTTGTTCTGACTTCCTCTCCTTATCTCTGTCCTTTAGGGGATAATGTCCTCCAGCACCTTGCCAGGCAAAGATTTTCATTCAGAAATAGGACAGGCAGGGCCCAGAAAGTGAGAAGATGCTTGAACTCTGACACATTTGTCAGAATACCTCATTATTTACCTCCAGATGTTTTGGGTGTGATTGATACAACTCAGTACTGAGTTTGGTCTGGTCTGACTGAGCTGTCTTCATACTCATGGAGACACTGTTAGCAGCCGGTAAGTAGCACTGGTTATTTATCAGGGTATCTCTATTTTCTTGTATTTTAAGTAGCTGCAAGATAGGATTAAATAACAGAAAGACTTTTATTATTCATACTTTAAGGAAGATTGGATCCAATCATTAACCAGAATAAACAAGCAGAACTTCTCTGATCATGTCCAGAGGTACTAGGAGGGAAGATGTTGCTCAGGGATCCAATGCTTCAGCTAAGTCCTGTGTGAGCAAGAGAGCTTTGTTGTTAACTGGATCCTGTGTATTCTTCAGGAGTTGATGGTAAAAAGTATTGATTTCATACCACCTCTACTTTTCCAATCAGTATTTCCAATTGTATGTGTCTTGTCTGTCTTCTCCTGGATCTTCTCCACCACTTGAAAATAATTTCAGACTTTAATGTACTCCAAGAGAAGTGTTTTCTTGCTGTGAGTCTTAAAGTGGTTTGTTCCTCTGTCTCTTCAAATACTGAAGGACTGTTAACATGCTGCCTCTCTGTTGGCTGTTTTCTATCTAAGACACCATTAATGCTAAGAAAAGTGTCCTAAGATACTCATGAATTCCAGCAGTTCTACAAAGTTTGGAAGCAGAAGACACACGTGGTTCAAAGCCACCGGGTAGTGGCTTTATTTGCATCATGCCCCTTCTGTACTACAGATTCCTTAGAACTACACTGGGGTAGAAAAATACTTACAAAACTTTCAGTATAGGCACACGCTGATTTCGTCAACTTAACCTCTCTAATGCAAGTGGTGAAGGACCATGCCAAAGAGGCTGTTTTCCAGGATGCAGATGCAGCCAATGCATTGTATGGAAGTGATTTCCCAGGCTTTGCTTATAATTGCCTCTTATTGCTATTATTTAAAAGGCCAGATACATGAGATGCTCTTAAATACAACATTACACTCTTTTTTGGGACACAGAAATAAAATGGGGCGCATTATCTGTGAAATTCTTTGAAAATTATCTGTTTTGCAAGCAAAATTAACATGTAAAGTGGCACAAGAACTTATTCATGTGTAAAATTGCTTTGTACTGATTTTATCTGACACAGCTTCAAATTGAGTGCTTTCTGAGCCTAGCAATTGGATTGTTTAAAATCTCTTAAGTAGAACTGTGCTGGCATTGAATTACTGATGGACTCAAACCAAACACGGCTAATTTAAATTACCTTCATTTAGTTCATATTCAAACTATTTGGAAGTCTGCCAGAATTGTTAATCAGTTACTGTCCCAACGAAGGGAAGCTGGGTTTAAGCTTTCCTAAGAATATCCAAACAGAGTCCTAGAGGACAGATGGTCTTCTGGTCAGTACAAGAGTAACTTCCCTTTTGCATTTGGATTCACAGTTGGACTCAAAATACTCTCGGTTCCTGAAGCGTGCAGTGATTACTAATTGAAGTACTTAGAGATGGGTGCCCCAGAGCACTCCTTTCTCCTGCTGGCCTGTCAAAAAGCTTTTGTACCTTCTGCTTTTTCTACCCGTTGGTAATCTTGAAGCTTGCTTTTTATTTTTATTTTTTTTTAAACGGTATTATAGGACATCCTGCTTTCTTCTATTATGCCTTTGGTCCTTTTCCCTTACTTCCACAAATGATAAGAGGAAGAAATTGAAGGTGTTAGCTGGATGTAAGGCTGCTGTTTTCTGAAAAGTGGAGCTGGGGGCCTCATTGCCAATAAAGAACCAGGGTGGGGAGGAAAGCTGTGGGTATTTGCTCAAAGAACGAAAGGAGTCATGCTGTTATTTATTCTACTTTTCTATGAAAATCAACAATGAGCAGGAATTTATGAAGTAGTTTCCAATACTGCTTGTGACAGTGGGCTCAACTCAAGGGATACTTTCCAGAAAATGAAATTCAGCTCTGATCCCCATCATGAGATCCAGGTGACAGTTAAGTTTTTTCCCGGCTAATTTCTTCCCCATCGTTACATATGTGATCATAAAGCGAGTATACTTCAGTTCAGCATTGACAGACATTGAAGATAGCCATTTTATACACTGATTTAAGTTCAAACATTTTCAGAGAACTGTTCTGTACTCTTAAGCCATTTCAGCATTGGAATAAAATCTGCACACTTTGCTTCAACTTTGCCAGGCAAAAGTGTGTTGTTTTTTTTTTTTGTTTTTGTTTTTGTTTTTGCAATAGACTTCCCTACTTAATGATAAAGTACAAAGTGAATTCCATTGAGGAGTCTGTGAATTTCACAGTTTTAACAGGAAACTAATATTTTTGGAGAATGTTGGACTCTTACCATTTTCAAATTTGCTTTACTGTCAAGGGCAGATGACTGTTTATTTCACACACCCTTAAATCTGGCTCTGCTCACAGTAATATAAGAGAGCTGAAAGAAGACCTGCTATGTACTCTTGGGCTTTTATATGAAAGCAAAAGTTCTCTTGCTTTACAGCTGTTTACGCAATGATTTTTTGATATGTGACTTGACATCTTGATCTTCTTGTGTCTAACGAGCAAACACGCTTTTGAGACATACTTTTTGTCAGAGTACCATTGGTATGACATGTAGCCAGCATGCTGTTTCCTTGGTGCTGGGCAGTGCATGCCTCAATCAATGAAATGCTAATTGTGAAAACCAATGTGTGCTATCATTTGCTGGGGGACAGAGGGGAAAGTTAGTTTCTCAGGTCACATCCTCTTTGTGCTGTGCACCCCTAATCACCTTGTAAAGACAATTCTTTAATGATCACTTCCAAAATGCCTCCATGTGCCTGCAATGCAGACCAGTGAGTTTTCTGAATGGATTATGCGGAAAGGTCCCAAGTCACCTTTTTTACACTGCTGTAGACTGAAATACAAGTAGGGACCAACACTTGTTTCACAAACTAGCTAAAAACCTTCCGAACAGTGGAACAGATGAGTCAACCAGAAGAGCAGTATTTTTATGTGTTCCTAAATCTTCTCAAAATCCTTCCAGAGTTACACGGTGAGTTGTTCTCATTCACATCACACCAGATACAATAATGCTTTCCCTTAGTACCAGTTGCCATTCATTCCCCATTCCCCTCTGTATATTATTAGAAATGATTGTGTTGCATTTTTGCTTGTCCAACTTTCACTGAAGAAGATGCAATACTTATAAAAATCAAAAAAAAATCGTAAAAAAAATCTTTACAATCTCCTTTAAAATCCTTAAACACTATCTTTCTCTTATGTCTAGCTGTTATCCCATGTAGTATTGGCCAGGTGAAAAACAGGATAAGACTTCTGGTTCTTTTTTTTTATCTTTCACAGTTTCTTTATTTATCATTCCTGTTGAATGAGCTTATTCTTTTTGCATCATTCATCAGTCACTTGCTCTGAAATCTGTTGCAAGTTCGCGCTATTACTTCTTTGATATGTACCTGAAATAACGCGATCTTATTCTTAACTGAGGTATGTTAGGGGCTGATGTAATTGAGTGTTAATTATGATAACAGTGGTTAAGTGTAGAAAATCTCTTTACAAGTCTGGGAATTTATGAATAATCATTAATTTCCTGTATTGGTCTTGTAACTGTCAAATAGGAGTATTAAACGGTGATATCATAACTAGATCTGTGTCTAAATTCACTGAATGTGTGCATATATATGTGTCTGTCATGTCATGTCACCATGTTTTTTTACGAGGAAAGTGAAGATAGTTGGCAAGCACCAGAGCTTCTTCAGGATCTTTCTCTTGGGAAGGGTAGGAATATTGGCATCACTTCTTCGTTGTTGCTATTGTATTTCCACTGTTGTTGGAATGTGATAACAGGCATGTGCTACAATGAGTTTGAATGGTACGTATAGCAAGAAAATGTCAGTCTTGCACTTTCTGTATCCAAGAACTCACTTTTTTTTTTTCATATGGAAAATTTTCCTACACAGTCTTGTGTTAATTAATTGCACTGCCATCAGAAGAGGTTTTGTTATGAAAAGGCTTCTGTGAGATGAAGACTGACACCGCTGCCAGGATTACATCTTTTCTGCCTTAGAAAGCACAAAGTCAAGACTGCATTAACAGAGGATAGTGGCAGCAAAGAAAGTGCCAGCGACTAGAGCACTGTATGAAGTGCAAAGCATCTTGTGCAAAGGTTGCACAACTTGTCTTTGTAAATGATTAGAGAAGGTATTTCCTTTGAAGGTTTATTCTGTTCATAATCTTGCAGAGCAAATAAGAATAGTACTGAGTTGCCTCACGAACAAAATAATCACAGTTCCCAGTGTTGCTGAAGACGAAAACCACCAGTGATAGGATCTGTATTTTTTTTGGCCATGAAACAAATGACTGGAGCAAAAAGCTCCTGTATGCTCTATCAATCGTCTATGATTATTTATATTCTGCTTCTATTCATGTGTTTTTTAAGCTTACAGAACCAAATAAATAATTCTTCAGTTTTCATTGAAGTTGTAATTTGCATGTTTGACTTCTTGCCACTGTTGAATATTAATATAGTCCGGTTTATTTCTCATTTCCACAACAAACAGGCTGGAATCAGAGTACTGACATAATGAAAATTTGACCTTAGGTATCTGACAGGAAGGAGGTGCGTCTACTGATGAGAGCAAAGAGTTGAAATACCTTTGTGTTCCCATCTGAGCAAAAATTTGCTACTTTTAATTTATTAACATCGATGCCTTCAATTGACAAACTTGGGATTAAATTTAGAGAAAAACACTTAATGCAAGCAGCCACTGTCAATAGTTACCACTAGAGAGGACAACAGAAGGTTATTCACTAAACACTACATGCAGTTTCTTTGCTCAGGATGGAAAGCAGAGCGTCCAGCAGAGATGAGACCAATGTCTTTGTGTGCTTGCTTTGTTCCTTCCAGAGCTGTCCTAGGACAAGTTCAGTTCAGGATTTGGAGCAGCATCAAGGGTAGCCTGTCCCAGTTCCTAACGTCCCCCTTCCATGTCACAGTCACAGAGGAGGGCACGCACAGCTCTGCTGGAGCAGGCAGATAAAGACTTCTCTGCTGTTGGGTTTCTCTGCCTGCAGAGCACTCTCTCAAGAACCCAGTGTGCCTTACGGGTAGTGTGAGGCTGAACTGATAGCTACAAAGTATTTGAGATTCTTGCCTGAAAAAGTCTATTTAAACTGGAGCTTTCCTGAACACATGGGAATGTCAAACATATTCGGGTGGTTGGGACTTGCAAATGTGCCTGGCAGATGTTTGCCAGGCTGTGATCCCTAGGCAAAATGATGTTCTGGAAAAGGAAGAATGGCTCAAAAACACTTTAGTGTCCTTAAGTACACCACATATTCATGGGATTATCTGATGGGCTTGTGTGCTCATGTATTGTTTGTGCAGTTTATTGATGCCTTTCAAGAGTGAATTTCCTCCAAGTTTAAGGTTTCAAGCCTTACAATTTTCTCTGCATATAGTTTTTCAAATACGTCTCTCTGCAACACAGCTTTGTGAAGCCCAGAGGCTTTGCTGTGTGAAAGTGAAAAATGAGACTTCTCAAGATATCTTTCAAGGCAAATGGTGGTGATCTCAGTGGGGGTGCTGCTGGCTTTTTTCCAAGAGCAGACTGAGATAGGACTGAGCAAACAATATGTTTCTGGTCCTGCACGTCTTCAGAGTCCACAGTTTGTGACTTTGTTGGCATTCATGTGCTCTGAGAAACAGATGTCGTTTTAGATCTGGACCTGTCTGACCAGTCATGGGCATAATGAATTAAAATATGGATCTGAAACTAATGTATTATTTTGCTTCAGTTGGAACTGCAACTGCATTGTGATTTTTGAAATGTGATACACAAACTGTAGCAACCTTAGTCCCTATTGAAACTGTCTTGGAATCAAAGCATGTATGGTTTTCATCCATAATTGCTGCTCTGTTTCACTGAAATTTAAAATTTTCATCAGCAGGGTGTTTGTAACAAGTGCCATTTTTATTTAACAACATTCCTCTTCTGATTGTCTCAGAAAACCAGGATTTTTGCTGTTTAGCAATGGTAAGACATTTTTGTGTTTTTCTACTTGGCACTGTTTGTCTATTCTGAGCTTTTGGTAGAATTTTTATGTTTTCAGGTAGTAAAGGCCATGATGGAGTGGTTTTAACACTTGGTATTGGTCTTAACACCTTTATGGCAATCTTCAGTGCAAGTATATTCTGTACTACTGTAAGGACATCCTGGGAAAAAATAAGCCTCTGTTTACTATGACTGTAATGGTACTTTCTGCACTTCAGAGGAAGCAGCTGGGTGTACAGACTGACTTTTGCTTTGCTTGCATAAATGCAGAACCAAGCAGGTTGGGTCCATGTTTTTGTGCAAGCACTGCGGCTGAGACTGCAGTGCTGGGGTTGAATCTGCGCTGGCTTTCAGAGCTCAGTGGAAGTGAATTGGAAGTTTGAGTTTGAATCAAATTGACCTTTATCCTCTTCCTCATAACTTCTAGAGTTAAGCTTGAAGTAAAGTATCAGAATTCTTTGAACGTAGTGTTTTTTCATAAGGCAATCCCCCATAGGCATTTGGCAAACTCGCACAGTTCAGGATATCAATGTTTTAATCTATTTCCATTAGAGGGTAAGAACTGAAAGAACCAACATAAGGACGTGTGAGAACAAATTGAAATTCTGTGATATGTGTTTAGTCTCTAAAAACTTCTCACACTTAATCTTCTTTAAAGGTAGGTCACTGCTTTTGGGAGCTTTGAGTCACTTTTATTCCTTCTATCCTTTCCTTTATTTTGGGTGATCTTTTGCTACAGTTAATTCCCTGCAAACCTTTAACAAAGAGCTGCCTAAGAAGCAGCTATTCTCAATGATGTGGTTTCGTGCTCTTTCCTTTGGATCATGAAGAAAATCAAGTAACTCTGAAAGTCAAACAGAAGTTGGATGTTTGGGAATGAAATAGTTCTCTGGATCCATAGCAATAGTCAGGATTAAATCCTGATTCCATTTAAGTCAGGAGAACTTTACTGTTGACCTAATACTGAATTTCTAATAAAGTTCCACGCAGCATATTGTGCAAAATATGGAGGTTAACTACAGTGCTTTGGTCAAGACCTTTGCTCATTTTGCCATATCCATTCAGTTTCAAAGGGCTGACATACTTGGTTTTAATTTTGTCCTGAGCAGATATGCTATATTTCATTGATGTTGTATTTTAAATGAAAAAATATTTTTTTCTAAAGCCTGTGTGACATGATTCCCCTAAATCTCCACCTCAGGTGAAGTGCATACATTAATTAATTAAAGACAGTGATTAGAGATCCCTGCATTAGAAAACACTAGATACAGTAAGTTCAAGTGCTGCCTGTCATTTGAAAACCACCAATATTTGTGCTAGTACTGAGCGGGTTGGTAAGGAACCAGGGACCCAATCCAAACAATCCTCTCTATATGGAAAAGTTCAGACTGGAATTCTAGTTACAATCTGTATAATTAAAATCTGCCAGAACATTTTTGCTTTATAGCACTGAAATTTGAGGGGAAGTAGAGAGGAAATAAGCTTAAAGATGAATGTACTCAGAGGCGGGCTGATTCCCCTAAGTCTTTTGATTCCAGTTTATTTGGAAGGTGCTTAGCTTAGTGTCAAAGAATAGCTGCAGAAATTACACCCTCAAGAAAATATTACTTTAATTATTTCTTCTCCAGATAGGTTTGTGGTCACCAGACCATCTGCCAGCTTAATACACGTGTTTCTAAATTATTTGTCCTATACAGAGGAGAAGATTATTTAGGTTTTTTTTCCTTTCTCTACGCAATGCAGATTGGAAGAGTAAACTAAATTCATGAATACATAAGACATAAAGCCTGACTTTGTAAGACTATTAGTGTTGCTCTACTATGTATAAATCAGGATGCATGTGCTTTCTGTACCAAAGTTAATTTTCTTTGCACTCTTGCACCATCTCTTATTAAACTGTAAGTCTGAAAACACTCCTTTGCTACAGTCCTGCTCTTTATGCTCTTTAAAATAAGGCTTCATTAGAAAAAGAGACGTTTATAGAATTTTTTCCTCATGAGAACTTAAATTTTATTCACATCGTCTGTGAAGGGCTACAGAAAAATCCCTTCATTTTAATGCTAATGTTACCTTACACTACACAAAGTTAACAGTGCAGCAACTAAGAAAATGAGGAAAGAACTACAGCAGATCTGTACCTCTCTTGGCACCCACATAATTTTGTTCTAATTCTGAAATACATTTGCAGAGTTAGGTATACAATAAACCCACATCTGCAGATTTTTACTGCGATCATTCCAATTTTCACGGAATCACGGAATCATGGAATTTCAGAGTTGGAAGGAACCTCTAGAGATCACCTAGTCCAACTCCCCTGCTAAACAGGATTGCCCAGAGCACATTACTCAGGACTGCATCCAGGCGGGTCTTGAAAGTCTCCAGAGAAGGGGACTCCACAACCTCCCTGGGCAGCCTGTGCCAGTGCTCTGTCACCCTCACCGTAAAGAAGCTTTTCCGTGTATTTGAACGAAACTTCCGATGTTCCAGTTTGTGCCCGTTACCCCTCGTCCTGTTACTGGGAACCACTGAAAAGAGCCTGGCTCCATCCTCCTTCAACCCACCCTTGAGATAATTGTAAACATTAATAAGGTCTCCCCTCAGCCTTCTCTTCTCCAGGCTAAAGAGTCCCAGCTCTCTCAGCCTTTCCTCATAAGGGAGATGCTCCAATCCCTCAATCATCTTTGTTGCCCTACACTAGACTCTCTCCAGTAGTTTGGAAAACCAAAAATAAATAGCATCAATAACAATTAACATTTCTGTAACATTTGAGACAATATATCTCATATTACTTTTGTTACCACCTCTCTCTAAAAAAACCCACTCCATCTGCCTTGTACTGTGCTCATGCACCTCTTCGTGCTTGAGAATACTCCTCACTTGTAGAAACACTGAGCAATTTCTTTAGCTATTTTAAACTAATTATCATAATTACACTGATAAAAGGAGAAATAATTGTCAGTTAACAGCATGTTCTCAGTCTATTTCTGTCCATCTGAACAACCCCATTTCATTTGATCTTTCTCAGGGGTCATATTATTTAGATTTTTATACTGCTTTCATTGCTTTGTGGAGTTTCTCTATTAATGTATAGCCTACCAAAAGGGGCCTTAACAACACTGAGAGGAGCAAAAGGATTCTTTCATGTGGCATGCAGATTTAACTCTGTTTATACCTCCCAGAATGTTTATTGACACATACTCAATTTTTGTTAGTGTTTTTTTTTTCTGCAGTGCTGAACCTGTGTTTCATGTAGTTACATAGTCATGTATTCATGCCTACACTAAAAATTTTGCATTCATCCCTTTGTATTATGTCATAATCTTGAAGAGAATTTCTTCCAGTTGTCCAAAACTGGAAGAAGCCTCCCCAGGGAGGTGGTTGAGTCACCATCCCTAGAGGTTTGTAAGAAACGTATAGATTTGGCACTTCAGGGCATGGTCTAATGGTAGAGATTGCAGGGGTTTATTTTGTGTGTGTATGGTTGGACTTGATGATCTCAAAGGTCCTTTCCAACCATGAAGATTCTATGATTCTATGAAAATAATTTTGATTTTCAATCTTTTTACTCAAGTGTAAACCAGAAATCAGTTTTTTGAATGTTAGTGGAACAGCACTGCTGGTAAAGTAGGTGGGGGACAATGAGGGAAGGGACGAATTTAATGCTAAAGTCATTTTGTTTTACAATAATTTTCATGCTAGGATAATATGAAATAGTACAAAAGAAATGCTATTAGTCCTTTATTCTGTATCATTTGTATACATGCTGCTAATACCGTATATTTATATGTCTGTGTAAGGAATGCTCTGTATAAATTAATATAAGATCCTTGATGTGTTTTTCAGTGCTTATCAATCATCATTCATTTTGCAGCATAAATGGATGACACCATTGTATACTTCACATGAACTAATTTCTTCTTTCTACCTTTACGGTGTGAAAAAAGAAAAAAAATAATCTGTTGCTTTGGCTTTCTGTCTTAGTTTTATGCATAAATACATTATAATTCAAATATTATTAAAATGGAATCACAGGAAAAATTAGGTGACATATTGATTGTGTAGACTGAAGTGAGCTAACTTTAAAGACATCTCAGCTTGTGCAAGACCTGTCCCAGCTGAGTTTTGAAAATCTCCAAGGGTGGACATGCCAGTACATCTCTGGGCAAACTTTTCCAGTGCTTGACTGTGACTTAAGTACTGTAGCCAATATTTCAGGTTTGTATTTGTTTCCTCATGCTGAGTTAATTAGTTCATAATTATTTTTACAAATTAAGTTGTGTGCTTACAGTTCTTAGCTGCTATTAGGGATATAGAATGCCTTCACTCTGAAAAGCTTTCTCAAAATCCTAAGCTTCTAAAAAAACAGTGTTCAATTTGTTCTTTAATACTCTGTAGACAGAACGCCTCTGCCCCCTCCTATAGTTCTTTCCTGTGGGTGGACAAAGAAGGAAACATTTAAATCAAATAACAGTAGTGAAATAATGCATCCAATTACTTTTTAAAATAGATCTAGGAGCCAGAATATTTGCAACGGTGAAATTTAAATGGTAGGAAAATGTAGATCCACTCTCCACTGAAGACACTTGTCCATTTCCTCACACTACTACATGGTGCACTGTAGGGCTGTAAATTGCCTTTATTCCTGAGTCAGCACCAGCCTGAATGCTGTCACTAACCACGCATTACAATTATTTGTCTTTAAATTTGAAAGTTTCTGGGGGAGGGGATAGGATATTTTCTTTGAATTTTCACTCTACGTCCATCCCTTTCAGCATGGAAACATAGTGTTTCATCTTGCTTTCCATTTTGTCTGCTTGTGCTCCTTCTTGCACTGCTCCTCCTGAGACCCTCTGACAAAGCAGAGCAGTTTCCACCTTTGATACCCCACACTAGCACTGTTTGCCTAGCAATGAAGAGCGTCCCCTGAGCCCTTCAGGCTCAGGAGACTTCCACTCTCCCCTTCAACTGTCTGTGTGTTGTTAGTAGCTAACAAAGCAAGCACCTTGGTCAGGAATGAGCATCCACAGCCTCAGCAGTTGTAGATCTGGTGCTGCTCACCTGGGGTTAAGGCTGACCCTTCTGTGAATGGAGATACAAGCTCACAGCATTGTCAGCGGGCTCGGGGTTATGTCCTGCAGGCTTTGTTTGAGCAGGACATCAAATAATCTGGCAATGGCAGCATGTTCTGCACTACAGGCAGCGGGAGACCCATTAAATAAGTGCTATGGATAACCCGTGAGTTTGTTTTAAAAGCTGAGATAACATGACAATATTATTAGAAAAGCTAAAGACCTGGGGACATAATGGAAATACATATCAGGGTAAGGACATGTTCTCTCAAGTCTTTTGCTGTCCCTCTAATCATTGTACTGCGCGTCCTTTCATTTTCCAGTGTGGAATGATTGCTTGCCAAAGCCAAATGCAAATTTCAGCATGGAGTGACAAGGAGAAGGATAACACTGGTGAACATGTAAGGGGATATGTTTTTACTGCTTGAAGTCCTAGTTAAAACCCATAAACTAGCACTTATGTCTTGGCTTTTTCTTTCAAATTCAATTAGAACAAATAGAGCACATGAAACTGAAAGCTGCTCTACCATTTATTGGATGCTTATGGACATAAAAGCTTCAGTGTGTGAAAAACCATGAATTAAACATAAGACAAGGGTGGGGTGTGATGACATCATCACCAACTGTTTTTTTGTACTCTATGTGGCTCATAGTGTCAATGTTTAGATGCATTTTGGAGTTGTTCTGACACACCCAGTCTATCACTTGTTCTGCCCCTGTTCTGTGTTGACCATAATGATATGGTATCAAATACAAAGGCTAAATTTTCCATTGGTTACCAATGATTAAAGGGAATAGTTAGATTTCACTTCCCTGTAAAGAGTTTATCCAAGACACTGAGTTACATGCAAATTATTCTTAGTATTAGACAATGGCACCACTTGTGGTTTCATTACTGTTCCTTCCTTGGGACATATAAATTGTTTCACAACTGAAACAGTTTTATGTCCTTCTGTTAAAGAAAGCAAAAAAGAAGTAATGGTAAAATATAAAATTTTTAGGTCTTATAAAATTCTCATTTTTTTTTATTTCTTATTTCTGAATAAATTTTTTTGGGTTTCGCTTTGGAGTTTGTTGTTGTTGTTGTTGTTTTGGTTTTGTTAATGTGGACTTGATTCTACCTTTTAATGCTTGTGGATACCTAGCATTAAAGATTGGATTTTGCGGAAGAAGCTTCTGCTCCCAGTGTGATCAGTGCAACACAGTTGAACTCTTGACCCAGTGGTCGAAATGCTGCACTGGGCTGAAATTGGATAACAGGAATGGAGTGTAAACTGGGCCAGAATTACAATTTAATTTTGTCTGATAATTTAGAGATGGGAGCATAACTACATCCTATAAAGGGATCCACTTGTGTTATTACAGATAGAAGTGATCAGGGGCAGAAACCTAATTTTGAATATTGTCCCTAATCATTATGGTGAACCAAATTGGTCAGTTTGTAAGTGTTCCTAGCTTTTTTCGCCGTAGAGTAGACAAGTAGAAAGACAAACAGAAGGGCTAGGTAATTACTGTGTAATTTTCACCTCAGCTACACCAGCAAATTTGGTGCTAGTATGCAAATGCCCTGGGTGCTTATCCAGCATGCAGTAAAAAAACTACATGTTTTTCTGGCGTGCAAATTAAAACTTCTTTATTGCTATTTTTCTTTTAAGTGGAAGTCTTTCACACTTCAGAGCATATGAATTTTCAACATGGGAAATACCTTCCCTCAGTGTATCTTCCCTCAGCAATGCTCCGTGTATCAGCATGAAGGGCTGAACATGGCTCTTATCTAAAAGGTGGAGGTGGTGTAAGCGTGAAAGGTTTCCCTCTAGTGCTTCCTCTGGTGCCCCATGGCAAGTTCATTTTCAACAGGGGAGCCCTGATTGCAAGTTGCATGGCTCGTCTGGGCGGCGTCTGCTGCCACGTGCCTTCCAGAGCTCATGCTCCCACCCTGCAAATGCTGCTGCTGTCTTCAGGGAGAGCAGGCTACAGGTCTAATGCCCACAGCTGGAGGAAAGAGAGGGTAATGTGTATCCTAAAGGATGTGAAGGGGAAATTCAAATTGTAACTGCTCAGCAGCGGTGATTTGTGGACCAAGAAATGACCTGGCATGGAGGGCAAGAAGGCCCAGCTGCAAGAAGGAGTCAAACTGCCAGGAAGCAGGGATGCCAGACACAGGAGAACTCCCTTTAAGGGAGTGAAGTTTCCCTTGGTGAGGAGATAAGAATTTCTTACAAGACCAGCTTTGTCTTGTAACCATCCTAAATGGGAGTACTCAGGGGCCACCTCTGGGCAGCAGAGCTGGGCTGGGAGATGGTCCTAAGGCCGGGCTGGGAACTGGTGCTTGTGCAAGTATATATAAGAAATTGGCTCTTATTGGTGATGCATCTATGCAGACTCCTTGTAGATCAACTTATGGTGGTAGGACTCTGCCCAATGCATTGTTCACTAAGTACAAATGTGTTTGATTCACCTCGAGTGGTACAATAAAGATTCCCCCAAAGCTGTAAGACAATTTCTGGGGATCCTCTGTCTGCCCTTTGAAGGTGTGAGTTTGCATTTTGTTTGCCACACACAGGAGCAGTGGAGTCTTGTGTCTGCTGCCGCCCTGCAAGTGTTGCTGCCCAGCACTCCGTAGCCGGCATCACTCACTGTCCTCTCTGTGGTGCACAGAAAGGCCTGTGGAGGAGCTGAAGCAGCAAAGAGAGAACCGATGGCACAAGAGCTGAGTTGAAATCAGCTCTACCTGGGGATGTTTTCCACTGACTGGTTGGTGGGCTACTCTGCAGTTCCAGATCCCCGCAGTTACACGGACACCGTGGAGGTTTTCTCCCCAGTCTTTTCGATACTTGGCATTTTCCCTTCCGTGCTGGGTTTTGTGCACCCTGTTTATAGCAGCCTGAACTTGGTTGCTCTGAGGGAAGTCACCTTTGGCCTCTAAGTGTCCAGTTCAGACCCCTCTGTGTTGCTGGAGTAGTCCATAGACAGGGAAGAGAAAAAAAGCAAATAACTGAACTTATTCACTGTAGTATCACGCTGTGCCTGGGATTTACTTCAGCAGCATCAAACAAGCAGCTGCATCCGAGAACTGAGCTTGCCATTTATAACACAAATGGATCTACATTTCTTTTTCTGTACAGTGATGTTATGCCAGGTGATGATATCATATCAAGCGAGTCATCTTTTTTCATGAATAAATTTAGTATCACATTCCTTAACTTGTGCTTGCAGTATCTCAGTGCTAGTTTTTCTGCAAGGCTGTACTAGGTAGTGCTATCAAAAAACTGCATAAAATTCTTTCCACAGAGGCAGGCTTGTTTACCTCCTTTGCATTTCTATTATGAAATTAATGAGGACATTCTTTTAACTTAGAAAACAGCAGTAGGGTAAGATTTTACTTGTGAAATATAAAGGCAAATGGAATATTAGAGATAACCTTGTTGCCATTCATAGAATTTATGAAAATGCTGTGTCCCCAGAGGCTAGCTGAGCACAAAATGCTGAACGGCAAATGGTGAGTTCCCCGCTGCAGTTGAAAGCAAATCTATAAATAGAACAGTAACGGAATAACCCTCCAGCTAGTGAACAACAGAACAAGAAATTCCCTCCTTTGACTGGCTTTGCATAGTAATAAGGACACAGAATGGGGGAAGGAAGAGACAAACAAAGAAAAATGGCTGCAGATGGATCGTTTACCAGATTACAGGAATGCTGTGTGCTTGCTAGTTCATTTAGGTGCACTTTTCCCAGCACTGAACAACAGGAAAATAATAGAAACTATTTTTTAAAGGTGACTTATTTGTGGAACTCTGTGACAAAGAGGATGACTTGTGGCATCTTTCTTCCAAAGTATGCCTTTTATTGTGACTAATGTAAGCAGCCTGTGGGATGTATAAAGCAGAAAAGGGTCTGTGAAAGAGGAATTTCATTATAAAAGAGCACATTTGGTCTCTTGCGGTAAAATCAGATGCTTCCTGTTATTCCAGCATTGGAGGTTATGAATAACTCATTGTTCCTACTGTCTGTGATATTGCAGTGATCCTTTGTCATCTTTTGTTCCCATTCTGTCTGCTAACAATTATTTACCCTGTTGTCAAAGTGAAAATCTTTTCATTTGGTATCTAGCATGAATTATATAACAGCTACCAATACTTGTAAAGGATTGACAATAGATAGATGGGAGCACTCATGGTGTAGTTTATCATTTTGGTAGCTCAGTGTAAGAAGGAGAATCAGCATGCAAAAAGCAGATATGCAATCTTTGTTATGAAGTCTATTTTTCCACACTTGTACATCTGTCTAGCTGTATGAAATGCTTCTTATGTTACACATTAGATCACGTTCTTAAGTAGGCAGCAAAATTCAACTCTGTATCTAAAAGTCAGCAGAAGTGAGGCAATAGTGTGTGTGTATGTGTGTGCGCGCAAAACAAAAGAGCATCTTCTGATATGTACTCTTAAACATGTCCAGCATTACTCACAATGTCCCATGATCAAACTCTTGCTTTTCAGTTTTTACCGTTTGTTTTTATTATTTGGGGTTTTTATACTGTGGAACCCATTCCTATTTCTGTTCGCATGCTTAGCTCATCTGCCCTCAGATAAACCCTGGTAAATTAAACTAGGTTGATCAGCGTTCCTGTTTTACAAACTGTGTACCCGAAACTTCATCTGGTTTACAGCCTTGAAACATTAACTAGATAACTGTTAAAGCAAGGGAAAACTCTAGGAATATTAGGATGGGTGATGACAATACTTACTCAGAAGTCCCATAGCTTCATGCTGAGTTGGTGACAAGTGAGGCCTGCAGTTAGGTTTTGGGGTGTCTTTACTATATCAACTTTACAGAATTGGTAACTCAGATCACTACCAGCAGAGCCCTGTGCTTAGCAATACGATATAATCCTAGCATTTAGCACATATTGACAAACCTATTAGCTATAGGTTTTTCACCACTAAGCTAGATGCAAAATTTGGAGAGGGAGAGACTGTAGCAGTTAGAGAGGGATGGAGTTTACCTCCTCCTTGCGGCCAAAACTGCAGCATCTGATCTGCAGTGGACTCTCATCCATGTGCATGTGGGACTTTGGGGCTCCATCAGTGGATGCAAGTAGTCATGGGTGTACCGAGCAGCTCCACCTCAGCCATCTCCTGATGGACAGTCTTCACTGCGGGGAGGGCATGTGGTCTTCTTTCACATGGGCTCTTGCACCATGCACTTCTCTGCCCCAGCTTCACACTGTTTGTCATGATTTGTGCTGCAATTGTTCTGCACCACAAGTCAGGAATGGAGTTTATTCACAGGTATTACTGATCTTGGGGAGATAATGTGGCGATGCCAAAACATGAAACATGAAATGAAGCAAAGAACTATTTTGAGAGAATGCAGCTGCCAATCTCTTATGCCTGTGAGAAGCTCCAATATAATAAATACAGTATTATTCTGCTTTATTTTGTGCACCACTGTATTTTTGTTGCAAAATAAGTAGTATGCTGCAAAATAACAGAGTAAGTATGGGGACTAGTGAAAAAGCTAAAGGTTTGGAGCTACATCCTTTATTTGCTGCATTACTTGCTAACTCACACTTTTGGAAAAAAAAGTTTTATTCAGAAAGCAGAACTGAATTTCAATACTTCAGCAGTTACACATGCTAAACTCAAACTGACTCTCAGATGGTGAGGCACTCGTATTTTTAAATGTCACATGTATGGGGAAACAAATAGAAGAACAGGCCATTTCATGTGTCTTTAGCATTTATACTTGTTAATGCATATGAACTGAAAAGTCTTAAGAAGTAGTGGAGATCTCTTTTTTGCCTTACCAAAGGTTCTTGCATAGCTTTGAACACAGTAGAAATTAATATGAGCAGTAAGTAATTTTGTCACCTCAAAACAGGCACCTGCAGAGGACTACTGGTTAGGCGGCAGCTGCAGTATTAGAACGTGGTCTTTGGTCATTTAGAGGCTGCGTTATTTCCTTTGTGCTCCTGAAGCCGTGGCTCTGATTCCTGTTGACAGCTGTGACATCTTCTGAGGGAGTCTGTGCTCGCCAGCTGCACATCGCTGTGCTCAGCAAGCAGAGAGATTGCTCCCTGTTGCAGCTCATCTTCTTGGTATTTCCCCCCCCCGGTTTTAAATACAGTTCCAGTGTACACAATCAGCAGAACCTCTGGGCGAAACATTTATTTGAAGTGACTGGCTACACATGATCAAAGCGCACATGAATTTTTACATTCTAAGTTATTCAGTCATCAAAAAGAAAGAGTATTGCAGTGAGAGACGTCACGACAGAGGGTTTGCTACCAGGTTAATAAGTGAAAGTAATATTAAGGGTATTAACAAGGAAAAGATGTAGTAATTGTGCTTTCCTGGTATTTATCTACACCTTATTTCAAAGTCTGTCTCAAAATCAAGACAGCGTTAATCTGCAGAACAGTGATGGTTCTGCATTTCAGACACCTACTCCCACATGCACATGTGCATACATAAATCAGCCCTCATACATGAGTGTTTCTGTCCCAAAAAGTGGCCATGGAAGCAGATAGTCGTAAAATTTGCAAGTGGTCAGTCATGAACTTCCATTTCTTTCAGTTGCCTGTATTGAAAAATGTCTAAATCAGGGCACAGTTTGGGTCCATGTATTTTGCATCGTTTTTTGAAAAAATGAAATGGTTTTGGCTGATCATCTGTGCTTTGTTGTTAAATTATGGTTCACATTTTATTTTCAAATTGTCATGTATTAAGCTGCAATCTGATTTCTCTGAGCACCTGATAAACAGCAATAGGTTACACTCATAAAATCAAGATATTAATTTGTAGTCAAATTCTTTGTTTTATCTAACTAGTCATGGTATGTGGCAAAATGGAAGCAAAATTTCATTATTTTGATATAGTGAGAAATTAATGATTTTTTACACTTTGCTCACTGATATTAAGTATCAAAGATTAGGAAGCTTCATATTTCTCTATAGAAATTAATACAGTTGCTTCAGTAACAGAGAGAATATACAAGTCTATATCGTGTTAAGAATAGAGAGCCAGTGTTGTAATTGCTATCACAATTTACTATAAAATAATCCATTTGAAAACCAAAACTGTTTGTTGACTGGGAGTTTCTCATTCAGACAGATATTGTATGAATATATTTTTTTAAATTAATGTATACAAAGTACAGCCTAGTTTTATGTCAATCACAGTTTGTTATTTTTGTCCTTATGTCCTTTGAGAATGAAAGTTTTCACAAAGCCAAATATATTCATAGCCACAGCTCCAGTCTTTCCCTATGCATTGCCAGTACATTACTTATCATTCACTGCATATGCGTACCTAGTCTGTGTGGAAGCACAGTCTAAAGAGAGAATAAAAAGAAACTGAGCATAATAGAGAATTTAAAAGGTAGAAATAAGAAGTAGTTCCACTGTCTTTTTCTGTTCTTTTTTGATTTATTAATTGACATTTATTTCATTTGCCTTCTAACTCTTTGCTGAGTACACAAGACCAATGTTCCTTCTTGGGAAATGGAGAAGAGGTAACAATGGTTAATGTATTATGTGGGAAGGAGGACAGGTGATTTCTACAGAAAATTTCCAGAGTGACTTAGGGATTTCCATGGACTTTTTCTTCCTGTGTACCTTAACAGTTTTTTAAAACCTCAGCACACTTTCACTCTGCTTTAGTGTGCACATCAGCAGAATATTTCATCTGGGGAGAGGGAGGATTTTGGAGTTTTACAGGATTAGCATTAGCAACCTTTGGGAGGGAGTTGCTAGCTAAACATTTGTTTATGCTATAGTGAGGGAGGGAGAAGAAAAGGTGTTTAAGATTAGTTTCCTAGCTGTTCTAGGTGATGTCCTGCTCTGTATCAACCGCTGTGAGAACTGCCTTTCCCATGCACAGTACTCAGTTGTGCCCAGGAATATGGTTTGCTGCTCTTGCAGGTAGAAGAATTGTGGTGCACCGTCCTGGTGAGGGAAAGAGCTAATATTTGGGGTGGTGGGTGAAGGAAGAGAAGCTGCTTTTTCATATCTGCTTATTAATTGTAGAAAGGATTAGTGACTTTGAACAAGAAAATAAGAGTTTAAACAAACTCCTCCAGTGTTTGCTCATCTGGCAAGTGTGTAAAATGTTTTTGCCCTGTCCCTCCACTGTGTAATACTGGGAAAGCAATGAAGATGATCGTCAGCTTTCTCTGGGTCAGAGCCCTGTGCTGGTCTCTTCGTTCTCCATGGGATGAAAGAGGTATGGGTATGTGTTCCTATTTCGTAAAACCCAAGGCCAAGACACAGAAGAGTGTACAACATAGAAAAGAGTGTATATGAGAGATGCTGTGGTTATTGTCTGCAGAGTTACTACTGAATAGTGAGATATTGTGCTGACAGCAGGCATACTCCTCTTTTGGTAAAGGTATCTTGTTTTGCTTGGTTTATCAACTGGGTCCCATTCAGTTTTGAAGACAGCAGAGAGGACCTAGTTGTTCTCAGCTCTTGTTCTCAAGAGATGGAAATAGAAGGGGTACTAATGGAGATTTTAGTTTAATCCAAAGCATAGGAAGCAGTGTTTGGGAGCAGTGATCCCTGATTTTATTCCCGGTAATGATCCTAAAGCCAGAGCAGAACAGATGGTGGGTGTGAAGTCCTGCACAGTCACAGCATAATTAACTGTTTAGTTATTTTTTTCTATATACTCAATAGGGAGATATTGCATCCTTGTAGATCATTAAAGCTTTTTTTCCATGCAGCAAAAGCCCATTTGCATCTAACTGAAAGTTACATATTCATGTAATAGGTCTGATTCTTACGTTCTATCCTAGCAAACAGATTATTCGGAGGGATGCGGTGGCAAATGACTTGCTAGGTCAGCTGTATAACCCTGGAGGACAGTTTTATCAGTGCTGTAATACTAAATGGTTTAGCACAAAGTGGCTTCCCATGTCCTGTGATCCTTGTTTGTTACTTCAATGTCCCTCACAAGTATGATTGAGAAGAAAAGCTCTTATCTTTTCCCCGCATCCAGCAGTGATCAGTGTTTTGTGCCGCTTTTCCCAGGACAGACAGTGCAGCTAATGAACAGAGAAAGATTTGAGGTTTGGACAGGAGCAGTGTGACCACCTCAAACTGCATTTGATTAACTGCTGAATTAATGTGGTGGTTGGGTAATTCAGACATATTGATCCAATTCTGGATTCCTCATACATTTTCAGATTGCATGGTTGAACCTGTTATAAACACTCCTTTTAGTTTTTTCCCTTCTTTCTTCATATTGTTAATTCACAATATATCTTCTTCACAAGTCTGTTTTCCCTCAGATTAATTGTCTAGAGTTCATTTCAAAATAGCAATGCTTCCAGAAGTCAGTACACCTGTGCAAATATAGAATAAAGGCCAGGGAAAACATCAATAAACATAACCCAAAGAGAGGACTTGTCAGATTTTTTTCAGTTCTGTCAGGTTAGTCTGAGATACATAATACCTCTTCCTGCAAACCTTGGCTTGTTTATATCCCTAGACTGACACATATGCAACAGTATTACTACTACAATGACAAATTTCTCTTAAAACCTGATTTTCCTTGACTTGCATATGACAAGGAAGAACTAAGTCACAGAATAATACAATGTTTGTTCTTGTTCAACCTCAATTGTATGAAGAAAACAGCCTTCCACTTCAATGTAAGAATTCACTGGAATATTTGCAATAGATCTTAATAATGTCAAAGAAGCTATATTAGCCTTTGTGTAAAGGTAGAAATCATTACAAAAATCAGGCAAATAAAAAAAGAAGGTGTCTCAATTATGCACAGTATTTCAGGTAAAAACAGGTGTTGTAAAAAGCACTCCATACATATATTATATGCTGTTTAGTCTGCTTTTATAGAGACACTGCTATGAATTAGGGAAAGGGCTTAGTCTGAAACCTGTTTCTTACAGTGATCATGCTGATCATCACTGATCAGCAATATCTTGAGGTTAATTCTGAACATCTCATTTAGTGAAAAATAGAGGAGCCTTTGTGCAGCATATTCAATATCTGCAAATACCCATCAGTCAACAACTGTTTCATTTATTGGATAAAGTATCTGTCAAATCTGAACAAGTAGCAGAAAGCTTGTTCAGGATATTTGTTCCAACTCTTTATAAATATACATGAACTGGAAAATGGAAAACATGAAATTTGTTTTTTCCTTTTTCATTAAAGTAACAGGATATGTTGTCTTCTGTGTTTTTCTGAATTAAAAACTCACTCCAGTTTCTTGATCTTTGCACTGTTTCTCAGGGTATGAAAAACAAGCCATATGGACATTGGTCCTAGTATTGCTTTACTGATTATAAGTCTGTAATCTAGCCATGCTAAGGTATTGATTTCCTGTACGTATATCAAAAAATATTTTGCTGTGTAGGACTCTGTGATGCTAAAATCATACTTCCTGACTTTTCAAGGTGATGGATTTTTTGAGTACTAAATCTCATGAAGCTTTATTTGCTGTAAAATTTCAAGAAGTGGAAATGATCTTGCAATCAATAGCTAACTTTTGTAAGAAGATGTGGTTGGGGGTGAGAGAGAGAGTGAGAAAATGCATTTCTATTTACATATTGTCACTTGTTAAAGGAAAGACATGGGAATAGTTTCCTGTTCACCTGAAGGCAGGAGAGAATATCCCTGTTTGGAGGTATTTTGCTTTAGGCTAGTTACACTGTGCCAAATGTGCAAAGTGCAGGGACGTTCTTGGTTATCGTGCTGAGCCTGCTATAGGTAATGCTGGAAACTTTACAAGATTTTCAGAGGTGACGGTTTTCAGCAGTAGTGGTACACATGTAAACTTTGTAGTACCAAAAATGATGTGAACTGGCATCGGGAGTAAATGCAATTTACCTCTTGGTAAATGCAAATCAGTGGGACTTCACGAACTGATTTACCCCACACTTTGCTGAGCTGTAATTTGTCATTCACACAGCAGTTAAATAATGATTTCTCCATCAGTGAATCACTGGACTGATGTTAGCAGCTTGAAGTAATCTATTTAGAAACCAGTTGTATGTATGACCGGTAATGGGCTGTTCCTCCAGTTCTTTACTTACTCCTGAGGAAACAAACTCTTTTAATAGCCTTTGTCATGCATCTGGAAACATCAAAGTGGAATTGAATTTAATGCTGAAGGCGTATGGCCTGCCCTCTGTGGTGTATTTCCTCTTCAGCATGTTTGCCTACCTCTTTGCTTTGAGATGTATGTGCTGCTTTTTCTTTAGGAATTTCCAGTGATGAAACATTAAGCAGATGAGGTAGGAACTAGTGAAAAAAATAAAAAACTGTCCCGCTGAAGTTAATGGAAAGACTTGATGTTGTGAAAATACTTGAAAGCAGGCTTAGACAACCACTGGGGGTGGGTGGGATAAGTGGATTTGGTGAGGACCTGTAGTGTTGTAGACTCTCTGTTACTCTTCTTCACCATAGTCACACTGTGATAAGGAGCTAATGTAACTGTTAAATACAGAGTGGCTCCAGATCTCAGATGGGTGCTGATTATGTGTCCTGTATTTCTCTTCAGGACACCATGGTTGTGCATTTGGACCTGGACCTAAAATGATAATTTTTAAGGAAGTTACCAGATAAGTCAACAATAGGCTTGGTACTAACCCCGTGTAGCCGGCCAGGAGGGCAGATAAATGCTTTTGCTTGTTTCTGGAGTTTGTGTGTGGTTTGAGGGCAACTAGCAAAATGCCTGTTAGATGCTCTGCTGCTGCAGTGCAAGGTTGAAGCCAGGGAGAGTGGAAGTGTGAGTAATCTCAGGATACACGCTCCTTGCTCTGGGCTGCTCCTTTGTAGGCAAATGGGCTAAGTCTGGTGGGCTACCTCCCTGACTCCTCCTGCAGCTTTAGGTGCATCCAGGATAGTATACACTTGAGTAAAAATGGAGTTTTGGTGGTTATTTTCATTGTAAGAAACTGGGAATAGTTCTGAAAAATTTGAAAGACAAACCTCAATGACACGATCCTTTCTGTTGAATAACCAGTATGGATTTGTGACGGATAAATAATCTAAGTTTAACCTTTATTGTGAATTCCACTGTTTTTGTGAAGAATAAAGGAACAGGGGAACCTCTTGCCCTGTCAGAGTTACAAAGTGTTGGGTGACACTGACAGTTTGAACTTAGAGTTTATCAGGCAGATGCATCACAAATTTGTATGTGGACTCCCATATTGCTAAATTGGTTATTTGCTGAAGATCTCAGGTATGTACAAAAAAATATTTTTAAACTTTGCACTTCCTGATAAACAAATAAACACACACCCCCCCGCAACAGTTTCCCTAATAGTTAGAAACGAGAAGATTATTTTGCTTTATTTTTCAACCAATACAGAGCATGTAAAGGAGAACAAGGAAAGGCCAATCATTGTGGTGTCTATAAAGTCTAATAGTTACACCCTTGTCATTCAGTCAGAGCTCAAACTGCCAGGAAAGAATGGCTTTTAAAAACACTGTTATCCCAAAATAGGACAGTGCACTGATACCTGATATATTTTGAAATCTCATTAAATTTCATTGAAAGCTCATTTTTTATTATAGTAAATGAGGTTGAATTTTCACTTTGATAAAGTGCCTTCCATTTGGCAGAAACAGAAAGATTAATTTAACAGCAGAGGTAGCTTGGATTGTGTCCTGTGTTTTATTTTTAGCTTTTTATGTTGATCCAATATAATTAATCAGCCATCTTAGAACTTAGAGTTAGACCTACAGCAACTTAGGGTGCACACTGCTACCATTTCTTCCTTCTTTACCATCTGTATCAATGAGATCCTATTCTTCAGCTAATGTAACAGCCACAAGTGTAATACAAGCCATTAAATCATATACCAAAGACAGCAGAGAAAGTAATGTCTCATTTATTTTTTTGTTAGGTGCTGATCTCTATCTTTTGCTCTGTAAGAGGGAAGCCGCCTGTATGGCTTAACTGAGATCAGAAACTATTGCTTCCTACCAGAATCTGTATTTTTGTAGCCCATGTGAATAATCCTTTCCTGCTTCGATGGGAAGACTGTAATTAGCCCTTTGTTTGCTATGGGAGACGACTTCAGAAAGTGTTGGATAATAAGTTTAAAAATTTATGTTGCATGTTTCCCCTGCTTTCTCTTCTCTCATTAATTGCCAAAGTGTTTGTTATCTTGAAAATGAAATTTAAGCATGGCTTTTTGTAAATTCTTCTGAGCTTTTTATCCAACGTCTGTGAATATACTTCAGGTTTCCCTGACTTCAGGCTAAATGTCTGCAGCCCACCCCATCACTTTTTTCCTTGCTCCTTTCTCAGAGAAACTGTACAGGCTTTGGCTTGAACCCTTTTTTACTCCTGTGTTTCAGTGGTGACTCGCGTCCAGATCTGCTCCCTGTTTGGCTTTGCGAGTGGGAAGGCGGATGCAATCAAAGTCTGGTTTGTGGCAAAGGTGTTAACACTTTGCTGCTTGTAGAAGAAATTAAAGGGAAATGTGACTTGTGGGTGAGGCCAAAGAGAGGTTATGAACCTCTAAAAACCTGAAAATAAAGGAGCACTTCCACTCAGTGAAACAGTATAAATTTTAAAGGCAGTTCCTGAGGCCAGAATTACATAGGTGGATTAGTTTTCTTACTGCATGTTGATGTATATACCAGATGCATGGCGATGTTATATATGTGGAAAACTTTCATGCTTTCCACTGTGTTCCTGCTTTTGAATCTGGATTTCTTGAGCTCATTTCACTGTCAAAACCCTTTAAAGTTTTTGCCGTTTTGGTAAAAATCAGTCTGCCCCAGAAATATTTCCTCTTTTCCCTTCTGTCCCTCAGAGTGGATCTCCAAAATCACCTTGGGTGATAGGAGGCAAGAAATGATAAAATACATTAGATTTTCCAGCTCAGTATCTTTCACTAAAAAAGTATGAATTGAACTGCTATACTCTGAAACTGTTAACTAAAATTAGTGTAAGATTTATCAATTATTCCAGTGATCTCTGCCTTCCAAAAAGAAACTTTTAAAATTTAAAATTTGATTTTTCATTAAAATGTTCTTTGATTTTATTAGAGAAGCAAACCTAAACAAAATAATTAATTTGAAGAAAAAGTGTTGTTAAAAATAATTCAAACCATTGGTACCTAATTTGAACAGAAGAGTAATTGTTTATACAGTTTAGGTCCTAGACCAGCATCATTTTTCTACACCTCAAACGGAGTTCTTAAAAAAATTTCATGTCACATTTTTTTAGGTCATCTGCTGATGTAAAAACACACACAAAAAAATTGTCTTTAAAAATGATAAAAAATCTTCTTGTGGACACTTTCTCAACAACAAGAACCTCAATCCAAAAAAGGCATTTTGACTTCTGGTTCCTAGCTAGGTTTCTAATTTCTTTATTTTTTAATGAGGCTGGGCTTTAAGCCATGAGGGGACTTAGGAGTCTTTCACAAAACCAGGCAGGAAGAGAAAGTGGTGCCAGCATCATTATAAGCTGGCAACTAGGACATTTGTCTGGGTGCTGGAAGTTTGAAAATCTGGCTTTGAATAAAGCAGAGATGAGACTTGGTCTTAGATTTTCTGTAAGCTGGAGGCATGATCCATACACTGGACTTATAGGATAACACTTGTTTCTTGTCTCCCCCTCCCCTTTAATTAATGATATCTAAATGCCTTCTAAATGTAGAATGAATTAATTTGCATTTTAAAATGTTAAATCAAGGTGGTTTTATATATTATTTATTTATTTTAATATTTATTCTAATTTATTCTCTGATGTTGACTTAAAGTCAAAACAAAATGTCCACATCCTTGTCCTTTGGATAGAGCATAGCTCCCAGGGGTGGTTTTATGTGTTCTGAGAATGTTTTTTACAACACATTTGTAAACAGATTTTGTGAGATGTATCCCATGTAGTGGAACTAGGACCGCGGGAACAGCTCCCATATTGTGTTTACTTAGTTATAAAAGATGGAGTTATGGCTATGGAAAAAAACCAGGAGTACGCCAGGACCAGACTACAATGTTCTGAAAAAATTGTCTTTCTCAGGGTCTTGCAGTCTTGAAGTCTGTTGAGGGTCTCTCCACTGTGTTGGCTCATCATGATGTTTTTCATGAATAAAGTAAGAGAAAGGAGCAATCTTTTTGCAGTATTTCCCACTGTATTATAGAATAGTATCTTCTTATGGTTTCTTCCTTTTTTCTCTCCCTTTTCCTTATTCAGATCTCTCCTCTTGTGCATTTTTTTCATCTAGACATTAGGAAATTTTATGTGACTCTATTAAGCTTTTTATTAATGGTTTATAATTGTTGACAGGTGAACACAAGGCTGGCAGCAGCAGCTGTGGAGCAGTGCTGTCCCTTAGAAGCATTATTCCCTCGATGTTGGGATTGGTAATTTTACAGCCAATTCACAAAAAGCATGTGCCTATGGATTACAGAATCTGTGGAGCACGCATGACTAGAAACATTAAAAAAATCATATGTGAAGAAAAGAAAGTGTGATTTCAAGTGCCTTGCTGTGGTGGAGAATATTAAAGTACTTGGTCATGTTAGAAATTCTTTATATTGTATTTTCAGCACTATGATAACAATTTAGTTCACTTTAACGAGAGTGATACTTTAAAACTAACAGGACAAAAGCCAGTTCAATAACAATCTGTTGCCGCTGGAAAGCTGTACTCTAAAATTGATGTGATAATAGAGTAAAATTATTTTAACTAACTTTAAATTAAGAAAGAAATGCATATGCTTCTTTACTGGTTATAATAATGATTGTCCTAAATGGCCTTCTGCGTCATGTGTGTGGATTGCCGGATGGTGTTTCTTCATGAAGGCTCTGAGGACCTCTTCTGCATTTAGTCATCCCTAAAACAGAGAAGTCAACAAAGTGCTGTAAGGAACCCTAGTTTATGTTCACTGAACTAGGGTTCAGTGTTTCATTAAGGTTTTACCTGTCTGGCTGCTATGATGACAAAGATGATGCCTCCTCTAATAAGTAGCTGGTAAAATAGGAAGGGATTCTGTATCGCATTACATAGTCATGCCATAAATTTGTGAAGGCTGAGCATAAAAGTACTTAGTTTTTCTGCCCTGCTGCTCTGATGGGAAAAGCTGGTGAAGCACCCCATTCATTCCCATGTTGGTTCTGGCAGCTCTGCTGAGCTGAACGATGGAGTTGTTGGGCAATGTGTTTCCTTTGCTGATGTGTCTTAATTCTAAGAGCTTTACATCACGAAAGACATTGTACCTAACTTTAGTAGTGGTTCAGGTCAGCACTCTGACAATGTGGTTTATTATTTCTTCCCCAAGAGGCTATGGAGAAGGAATAAGATCTCCAGAGTTTCACAGTGTTGTTCCCTTAAGAAGGAAGTTTGATTTGATCCTGGGCAACTGGTGGTGGTCTTAAATTATGAAGCACTGTGGTGAAAACCTTTATGTATATTTTTATTGTCTTTACTATTATCTTTTATTATCTTTAGACAGCTGCAACAGTTCTTGATTTTTATGAATACTTATTTTCCATATTAGGAAGTCATTTTGGAGATCTCCATTGCAAGGGGCCATTCTGAAATACTTGACACAGTCATGTAAAGTACAGATGTTGATTATCTCTATTCTGATAATCTGATTCTTTTAAGGAGTCTCTAACTTGGTGAATGGAATTTTGAGGAATGTCTTATTAGTTACTTCTGAAAAAAAGGCAACAAATATGTAATCTAATTTTTGTCTCTGCAGTGTCTTGTGGCAGTGAGTTCCAGACATGAATAATGTGCTGTAAACAGAAAATTACAGCTCCAGTTGTTCACCATGTTACAGTTTTGAGCTCAAAACTCACATCTATTCATATTGTTGTACAGAAAGCAGGTCTTCTGTAGCTGCCCATGGCAAAGAAAAATTAAAATATGTGACTCATCCTTTTTCTATTAAAATAATAATGCCACTTAGCATTTATATGACTCCATGCTTAAAGCCTTTTACAGACATTAACCAATTAATCCTCATAACAGCACTCTGCTATGTTTAGCCTGCAATTAGGGGCTGTATTGAAAACTGCCTACTGTCCTCATTAATTACCTTGTGAAAGCGGAGCTATCAAGCGTCAGTTCTGGGTTTGCTCATTTGCAGCAATACACTGCAGCATCCCCCGGGCCCCCAGTCCTCTGCTAGGAAGCTTTCATAAATGTTGCTGCTGCCTGCATCCTGACCTGATACTTAGAATCACAACATCTTCCTGGCCATTTTGGAGAATAAGGCATAAGTAAACAAATGAATAAGTCACACTGGTACCCTGTGTTGTCCTCGTGTTTTATAAGCTGGTTAAATTACTTATAAATAAGAAATGGGAAAGGCATTTGTCATATAAGCAGACTGGAAGGAAGTTTTTTACTGAACATGGAATTTCTGATTAGGTATTAATAAAGTCTGCATATCTACTTGATTTTTGAAATCAGGATGATCAGGAAAAAAAATGATAAAAGAGCCTTGTCTATGATACTCCTCGAGATTGCCAAAAATTCTGAAATCGTAAATTATTTTTAATAGCAAGATCAGTAAGTAAGTGAATCTTCATTACACATCTGGAAGATTTTGCTATTTTGAACTAAGTAAACCAAAAGATGAAAATTAAATAGTCACATAACAAAATAGTGGTGAGAAGAATTTACAGCTTGTAGTTCCCAGTTCTGTGCTTTTCCCTTGTTCGTATTTGACATTCTGCTCTTAAGCCTTCATAACCTTTCTCTCATGTCAAATGCCAAGAGCAGCCATAACATGCTGCCCTTAGAATTATAAATATCCCAGCCTTGAACTGTGAACTTCTAGATAGAAATTCCAATTACTTTGTCTTCTGCATCACTTATTTCAGTTCACATCACTGTAGGTGAAAACGTCACCTGAAACTCCCACATTACCCTTTTGGGATTCATTGCCGTATTCATTAGAATGTGAATAATATTGTGGCTGAAATTAGGCCTGCAGTAAACAGTGTGAAAATGTTTTTTACTGTATTTTTTTTTTTTGTCTCCCATGTGACATCTTTCAAAAAAGGTGAAGCTTTTTGAAGTTACAAAGCATCATGTTTAATAGTGAGTCTGTTCTTGATATGAAAGTAACAGCATTGATACACCTTTATATTATCTAAAAGAAATATCAGCTCAAACTGTGTATAGGCAAGGAAACAGGTTTGGGTTAAATTCTACATGTTGGAGGGTGCTTTGAGATTTACCACACTCAACAAGAACTTTTTCAAACCCAAGGGAAAGTTGAACTTTATCACTCTAATGAAAAGACAATTAATTTTCTTCAGTGTTCAAATCTATTATTACAACATATCATGAACCATTACTCTGTTATAGGGGTTGATGGAAAATATTGGAATTCCTTTAGGTAAAATTAACTTCTAATCACCTGCACTTTATTCTGTTACAAAAAGCAGACCTGCAGACTGCTTCAAATGGCATATACTTACAAATGCGACAGTCCTTGCTTTTAAATCTCTGAACAGACTTAGTACTACAAGAATAGGAAGCACAATTATATAGAATACACAAAAGCTGTAGAAACTGTGTTTTGAGCAACAAATCATTAGTTTACACATTTGCAGTGGACTTCATGAGACCGAGCACAGAGTCGCTCCTGCAGCAGGTTGGGTGGGGGATTTGGCGGTGTTTAGGGAGCGTGATCTGACCTGGGCATCCTGCACAGCCATCGACACCAGTTGTGCTTGGTTCTCATTTTCTGCTTGGATGCAAAGGGCATTGTATCTTTGAACGAAGGGTTGTTAGAGAAAGCAAATGAAGGCATCAATATGAGTGGTACCTTACCCCACAAGAAGAGAATTTTTCAATTAGCAGGGGGTAGTTACTACTAGGCAACAGTAAAAAAAGCTTGTCCCTAGACTTGCGGGAACAAAATGGTAAATTGCTCCTACGAACAGAGGCATAAAGTGAAGAGCAATTAAGGTAGGTGGTGTTCCTTAATTTCAGGTGTATTTGGCACTGCACAACATCAGTTTCTTTAATAGACTGGTGATCTCTGTACTGTATGTACAATGCGTCCTTCCTGGTACTGGAGTCAGAGAGGGAGTCATGCCAATTGCTGCAGTATCAATTGGCTACTTGAGCTGATTATACAAATATCCTCAAGGTTTACAGCAGAGATGGTCATTAAAATCTCCTGCACTTTAGCATTTATTCATGACTTTCCTCTGCTGTATAAACAGATAGTATAAACAAAAAGAACAACTGACAGCAAAATAAAAGTCCATCAATTTAAGGCGCACATTCCAGGGAAGTTTTGCTATTGCAGTTGCAAAGCCCAACAATAAATTTCACAGGTACGCTGCAGTTCCTTATTTACGGGCCTGGGCTATTCTTTGGAATTGCATTTGGCTTCCAGGCTTACCTTCTGGAGGAAGAATTAGAAAACAACAATGCTAGAGCAGATTCTTACTTTTCATTTATGACTGAGTAGTTTAGATTAATTTAGGCGCCAGCCCAATCGCTGACCCTTTATAAGGGCATGTATGAATGAATGCAAGAGTAGAAAGCCGACTCTCAGCGCTGCAGGAACAAGATATTGATAAGACCTCTAAGGTATCCTGCAAACTGTTTCACAGAAGTATGAGCACTTTAATGCAGCTCTACCCGTTTTGTGATACTGGCCGTTTTAATCCAGGGTCTTACCTGATTACCCTTCTTATGGAGGAAAGGCAGTAGTGTTGAGACAGATTTTCCTCTGAGGTTAAGAGGCTTAGCCCTGTGATCCCATGAGATGACAAACTGCATGATACACTAATGTGACCATAGCTGAAGTTCAGTGACTTGAAGATTCTTCGTCAACACCAAGTTAAAAAAAAATAGCTGCCGCACTGTGACTCTGGTACACTGAAATGGAATGGATATACAAAGATGTGCAGAAATAGAAAATGACAGACATTGAGATATTTGCTGTTGCTCACTTGCCTGGGATCAGGTTTCTGTGCCTCTTCTGTGCAGGTGGTTTTCTGCTGAGGGCCTCAGTCTTTAGAGTTTGGTATTCCTACACCAGATCTGAGTTTTGTTTTCTTCTAGGTCTCTTTGTAGAGGGCTTTTTATTTTATTATTTAACTGTTCTTTCAATGAATTTATAAATATCTGCCATCAGCAGGGCAGGGGAGATTGAGGGAATTTGTGGTGGGTTGACCCTGGCTGGATGCCAGGTGCCCACCCAAAGGTGGTTTATCACTCTCCTCCTCAGCGGAACAGAGGAGAAAATATGTAATGAAAGGCTCGTGAGTCGAGATAAAGACAGGGATAACACTCACCAGCTACCATCACAGGCAAAACAGACTCAAATTGGGGAAAATTAATTTAATTTATTATCGGTTAAATCAGAGTAGGGTAATGAGAATAAAAAATTAAATCTTAAAACACCTTCCCCCCACTCCTCCCTTCTTCCCGTGTTTAACTTTACTCGCAGACTCTCTACCTCCTCCTTCTGAGCGGTGCAGGGGGATAGGGAATGGGGGTTGCGGTCAGTTCATCACACGTTGTCTCTGCTGCTCCTTCCTCCTCAGGGGGAAGACTCCTTACACTCTTCCCCTGCTCCAGTGAGGGGTCCCTCCTATGGGAGACAGTCCTCCACAAACTTCTCCAACGCGAATCCTTACCATGGGCTGAGATCTTAATGAACTGCTCCAGCGTGGATCCCTTCCTTGTGGTGCAATCCTTCAGGAACAGACTGCTCCAGCATGGGTCCCCCCCGGGGTCACAAGTCCTGCGAGCAAACCTGCTCCAGTGTGGGCTCCCCTCTCCACGGGTCCAGAGGTCCTACCAGGAGCTTACTCCAGTGAGGGCTTCCTATATGCTCCTTTGGCATCCACCTGCTCCAGTGTGGGGTCCTCCACAGCCTGCAGGTGGACAGCTGCGCCACTGTTAACCTCCATGGGCTGCAGGGGGACAGCCTGCCTCACCATGGTCTTCACCACAGGCTACAGGAGCACATCCTCCCCCTCCTTCTTCACTGACCTTGGTGTCTGCAGAGTTGTTTCTCTCACATATTCTCACTCCTCTCTCTGGCTGCAATTGTGCAGTTTTTTTCCTCCTTCTTAACTATGATCTCACAGAGGTGCTACCACCGTCGCTGATGGGCTCAGCCTTGCCAGTGGTGGATCCACCTTGGAACCAGCTGGCATTGGCTCTATCAGACATGAGGAAAGCTTCTAGCAGCTTCTCACAGAAGCCACCCCTGCACCCCCCCTGCTACCAAAACCTTGCCATGCAAGCCCAATACTTGATTTTTTTTTTCTTAAATCACATAGACTGTTCTAAAAGCATTGGAAAATGCTAGGACCAAGCATAGAGGGTCCCATAACATGTTACTGAAAAACAAAATAAAAGAAGTGTTCAGTGGGTACCTGATGTATTAGGGAATTAAGGGACTGTGGGGGAATAGGAAAGGAATCACATCACCATTTAATTCACATAACCGTGTGAGATTCAAGGTTGCAGAGAGATTTTGTCGGAGATTAGCTATGTTGTAAGGCAGGAATTGACTCTTTTGTTAAACTGTTAGGAAACTACAATTGTTTCATTTCATTGAACCTTTTGCTTGGTTCTTTTTAATTGAAAACTTTGTCAGTAAGTACAATTTTTAAAGTACAGAGGTGTATGAGATCCTGTTAAGTCATGATTCAAGTAGGAGAGCTTTGGCTGTAGACAGGACCAACTGGTATGGCTGTGTCTGGGAGGAAGTGGGCAGACCTGAAATCACTGAAGATCTGAAATTGTGTGTGCTTTGATACTTCATAAACAATTAAGCAATTAGATATGTAAATGGAAAACTGCGGGAGCCTAACTGGGCAATGACCTGCAAATGTGTGGTGACATTTAAAAGAATATGCAGTGAGTTCTCGGAGTCGACACACTTAATTTTATCTGCTGACTGAGGGAAAATTATAAAAACATACAAAGAGTGCCAGGAATTTAATTACAGAGGCCTGCCAGCTGCCTCTCTGTTTGAGATCAACACTTTCCGTTGCTGCTTTTGAATTTCTGTATATTCTACTGCAGTAAAGCAGCTGTTAGGACTGGAGATGTTTTGGCCCTGACAGATATATAAGGACTCCAGAGAAAGTAGAAAACTCAGTGCCTTTTGACTGGCTGTTTGGATCAGAAAAACAGCTTGCTCTGTTGCACCTGTAGCAGAACACAAAGAGTTGTCTGCCTCACTCAGGAGTAATACCAGCAAAGCAAAGAGGAAACTGATTCAAATATCTCCAGTGAACCTGGGAAGCTGACTATCGAGTTATTCCGTATACTGTATGCAATAATGTTACCTTAAAAGCCCTGGAAGAAATAAAGAGAACTAAACTCTACTCTTGAGTATATCTGTAATATTTGGGAAATCTGGCTTTCATTGGAGCCACTGCTTGTACATGCTTCACTTGAACTCAAGCAGCTGAGTTATATGATAGAATTCCTGTTCTGCAGTCAGAAAAAATGTGCATGATATTTCATTTAACTTAGGAATCATTCAAAGAGATTTTTGAGGGCAACATAAACATGGACATTACTGATTTACTTATCTCTTCACTGCCACGGAGTGGCAGCATGAACACATCTCCATAGTTAAATAATTCCTGACAGGTGAAGCCCTGGAAAATTGTGATGGAAGTAGTAATCTATAATAGAATAAATAAATCCTTTCAGTTTCTATGCTCAGACTCTAAAAGAAATGAAGTCTACAACATTAACAATGAAGGAGGAATTAGCTATTTTTTTCAAAGATAAAATTACTCCCAAATTGTATAGCACAGACAAAAAGACAGTGAAAAATTAATGTTCTCGAGCTAATGCCTGGGTACTGCTGAAATGATTAAGTTAGAAATGCCTTTATACATATTGAAGAGAGCACTGTGGAGGCAAAGGTGGGACATCTGGAAGGACAGTATATGATCTTTTAATCACTCAATTGATTATATTTGATTCTTTAAAATAACACCATTCTCCTATGCCTGCCCCCTCACCTCCTTCCAAAAAGAGTGGTTTGCATTGGTTATACTGATGTGTTTAGAAGAACTGATTTTGTCTTAATTTTCTGTGAATGAGAAATGTGAGGACCCTGTTTCTGGACAGAGTCCCTCATCTCCTTCTGATCTGGGCCCACTTCCACAACAACAAAGGGCAAGGTGAAGAAAAATTGCTACCCCCCTGAGACTGACTCAGGATATGCATATGCTGAATCAACAGACTAGGCATTATTGTACTGTTTGCTCTAAAGACCGCTAAAATACCATAGAAAGTATATGTATATGTTTTTCCCTTCCACGGCCAAATTAAAGCAGGGCAGTGGTTGTGGAGATGACTGCCTCGTTATTGATTCTAAAATCAGGAAAGTAATTATGCTTTGAAAAAAAGTCAAGGAGAAATTACAGATAGGAGGGGATTATAGGAGGGATGGGGAAGGGGTCCTACTGAGCTGCCAAGGAAAAACAGGGCAGGTTTCACATACTCCAAATGGAAATATGACCCTGGGAACATGTGCTCTGGACCTTGTCCAGTGACTGCAGGATATGCAGGGGGGTAGCTGGCATGCCCTGAATTCATGGGACCCTCTGCAGACTGTTTCAGTGTGAGGATTGAATCCTACATGCTCTGGGAACTTCCTGAGAGCGTAGTCTTTCTGCCCATACTTTGAGCTGTACATACTGAATTTTTTGTGGATATGTTGAAACATGTTATCATAGCACTGGTACCTTCTAAAATGGCACAAAAACCATAGCACTCTGAGATTCAGTGCTTTACTAGTTCTATAGTGCTTGCTGAGTTTATGATAATTTTTTTTTCATGCCTTAATGGCTGGCTTCTTAACCACAGCCTGAACGCTGAGGTCCTGCATCTTTCTCCCAGGTATTGCATGGGGGAAATTCTGCTTATCCCTATGTCTGAGCAGCCTTAACTATTGACATACAGGACTGAATAGGAAGGATCTAATTCACTTACCTGAGGCTTTAGTGACGCTATGGGAATACGTAAGGTAGAGTGCAGCTGCATAGCTGTGAACAGTCCTACTTATATGTGTGTTCCTTCCCTGCAAATAAAAGCAAGGTAGTTTGAAATATCCTATCTGCATTAACAAGGCATGCAATGAGGCATGCATGTCAAGCTTTAATCAAATTATAAAAAAGCGGTATGTGATATGAATGCATGTGGGTAGCAAGAGATGGACTCAGCAGCCCAAACGGTCTCTCCTAGAACTATGTCCAAGTTAAACCTTTTAAAATGCTTCAACGTGAACATCAGAATGATGGTGTTCTGTATTGGTACAAGGAACATGTGAGTGTACATACCAAAAAGCTACTAGGTCATGTAAAATGAGGTAATGACCCTTTTCTGTATTACCATAAAAACATGCCACTATATTCCCTATTGAACAACTCAGTAAAATCTCTGCAGATATCACAGTTAATTTTCAATGCTGGATACCTTTAAACAGTTTTATATGAATCACTTTTTCATCTCCAGTCTGTCACAAGAATTATAAATTAGCATTCTCATTTCCTATTTTTTATATATACTTTAAGGGAATTCCCTTCTGAGACAGTCATTTCTGTAATCTCAACATTTTGATGCATAATAAATATAATTAGAACTAGAGTTTTCTGCTCTGCTCAGAACAGTGTACCTTTTTCATGCATAGATATCTAAATAATAGAGTGGTCATTTCCAAACCAAGTTATTTGGTCTGAATTGCAACACTGCAAGTTGAATGCTTTCAAAGAAATTATGAAGGCACTGAAGATGTCTATTGCTGTCCATTTAACATTCCTTCTGTATGTCAACAAATACTGAGTTGCAGTAATGGCAGCTGAATTTCTCATCACCTACTTCTGAGGAAGGCTTCATTGGAGCCTTCTTTATTCTGGTCGCCCCTGCTGTGGTTCCCCACATGGGGAGGAGACCCTGGCTGCCAAAAACTGGTCAGAGCCCTTCCGCTGGCATATGCAGGGAATCTGGTTCAGCGTTTCTTGGAACTTCTCGTCATGAATACCGTGATACTAGGAATATATTGTACAACCAGTTTCAGTTGTGCGGTACTGATGGTAAGATTACGGCAGTTAAAACCGATGGTTTTTAACTAAATACTTATTCTTAAGACATTTTCTGTGTGTATGAGGATTAATCTGCAGAAGAGTGCAACAAATAGAAAAGAATTTGTACAGCAGTTAGGTCAGTGTAACTCACTTAGTAGCAGTTATACCATCCTGTAGAAGATGCATGTTTGTTCTCAGAGCTGTGATTTAGCTGATGAGAGCTAGGAGAAGACCTAATAACACTTGGTTCTCAAGGCAGGCATTTACCTACAGGAAAAGCTTTCTAACCAGATGAGTATTGCTAGTAAAGCAGCATGTGTTATCTGAACTAAACATGCAAGACACCCTGAAATCCTCATGTCACTTTGAAAGTTAGATGAGAGAACACTTTTTTTTTCTTCTTTTTTTTTTTTCTTTTGTTCTTTAGTTTGAGCAGGATGACTTCTTACAGGACAGGAATATAAGAGGGTTTTTTTGTTGTTCTTGCCATGTGGTACATCATGCTATCCAACACAGCACTTCCCCCACTGCTTTAAAGAGGGGCTTAGCTAAAAAGAGCTAATGCAGGATTCTGTCTGGCTTCAGTCTTTATCCTGTGAGGGTCAGGGGCTGAACACACAGTTGGGAGCACTCACTGTTCCACGGGGTGCAGCACAGACAACAGCAGCAACAGAGAAGTTTTCCTAACTTATAGTCAAAAATATTTTCGTTTGGTTTTCTTAGCGATAAAAGCCATAATTCCTCAAGAGAGAACAATACTTAATACAACATGTATGCCCAAACCTCACGTCAGACCTGTAAAAAATGTTGCCTTTCTCACAGAAAATTCTGAATATCACAAAACGCATCCTATGGGAGTGCAGCAAAATTAAACATTAATACGTGTGTGCACCAGTTAGATTTAATAATTTTTTTTCCTTCCAAAGGGTTTAGCTTACTCTGCCTCCCTGACTGTCTCTTCCTTGGAGTCTCTGGCACTGTTACCTTCTTCATCCGACTCGACCTTTTTTTCTGGCTGTGTTTTAAGAGCAATTTATTTGGTCTGCAGTCTTTGGGCTTGATATAAGGTTTTATGATGAGATATGTCTTATAGAAGGTCAGAATAAATGGTCAGGTTTTCTCCTTTGACCTCACTCTCCAAAATGCTGTGAGGGACAGCCAGATGCCATGAGCTAGATCCCTGGTCTGGCCGAAGTAACAAACGGTTTCGAGCCTGGGTGGAATGGTCAGGGAAGAAGGATACTGTTTATTCACTTCTAAGTTGACTGTGTGGTCTCCTGTATAAATTTGAACAGGCTAAAGACTGTGCTGGCCTAAGATTTCTGTCTATTCACCCTACTTACCTCTTCATCTCACGCTGACCTGGATATTTTAATCAACTGTGACAGCTTTGCAATTATGGAGATGTCACTCTCTGTTGGGTGAAGATCCCAGTTGCCCCTTGACAGCAGCCACCTTCCCAGTACAGCTTAAGTAAGTCGGTCTAGGGCCACTATTTGAATTCTGTTTGAATTGGTAGATAATCTCTTCCTTTTTTGAATTGTGAGACTCTCTGCTACAAATGACTCGTAAGCTGCATATTTGAAGTCCATAATACAAAGAAAATAAGAAGGGGTAATACAAATAGAAACATCATATTCTGTTAAATTCCTCTCTGGTGAATGAGACATTCCTAATACACTCGACTGAGAATATGCTAAAATCAATGCCGTCAGTTTGTCTGTCTCTAAAGATGTACAATATTATTAGACTATTACCGTTAACACAATTCTGCAAGCAAATAAGTTATCAAAAAGCTATTCTCCACTGCCCTCATTTCTTTGCTGTGCTTTGGCCACTTACCTCTTGATGCTGCTGCTGCTTCTTTTTTTTCTTTAATTTTCTTCTTATTCTCTCTATGTTAAATTGTTCCCAGATTTTTTGGATGGAAAGTAATTTCTAGATCAAAAGCCTCTGCCATTTAACTCTGAACAGGCTGATATCTGTGATCTAAGACAGATGTCATTGCCTTTGGTACAGTCCTTAATATTTTTGTTTGAGGCTCTATGAAGCAGCATACCTAAGCAGCATTATTGTTATGCCCCTTAAGCTTAGTGTAGAATCAGCTAAGTAATTTTATTTCATTTGTTTGAGTGACTTGACTTCAATTGTTACACAGTGGTTGAATCATCATGCCAGTTCATGAGAAACAGGAGATGAAACCGTTATTCCAGTTATTTAACAAGGAACTTCATTTTACTAAGGTCATCTAAGTGGTTGGGTCAATGATCACTGAACATTTTCACCAAAACCTGTTAATTTCTGTAGAGATTTGTTGGAGCAGCCAAGATAAGCTGCTCAGAGGCTGTAAAGGGCTGTTACATGCAGCATCTGACCCTAAGAGACTAGGAGAATGATAACAACTGTGGGATGTCTTGTAAGGGTGTGAGAGGTGCCACGTTTGACAATGTCTATGCAAAATCTAATCATGATCAGCATCTAGACCAGTTTCTGTTAAATTTAAGTCCCTCACATCTAGGGATTGCAAATATAAGCGGTGAAAATTCTGTTTTAACACTCCAGGTTCTACTAATAAAGCAGCACAACACAATGTATGAAAACACAATGAGCTGGGCAGAATTTCCTATGTCAGAACCCATAATATGATAAGAGAAGTAGCAATGAACCCTTAAGTTTCCCATAAAACTTATTCTGAAATGTCCCAGAAGATGGTAGGATTGACAGCTGTAAGGCAGCAAGTTAACCTGAGAGCTTGCAGGGAAAGGAAACTCACCTCCACCGAGACAACCCATCCTTCAGGTACAGCTGTTTCTGCATGTTGTTGTGTCCCTTGCCCAAACATTTGAGGGACTCAGGTCTCAGTAGGAATCACACTGTGTGTGTCCAAAGTCTTTTGCAGGTCTTTCTGTCCACCTACCTATCAAAAATACAAGAGTCTTACTCCTGTGGCTTTTGTTCTTCCTCGTCATTATCTTTTGCCACGGCTTGCTGCTGTATTACAGTGTTTATTTTCCAGCCTAGTGATCAACTGAGGGACTGGAGAATGGCAGCAGCATTATTTCCTTTCAGCCTGCTGTGTGCTGGTTTAGACTATAACACTAGGCAGCTACGAAACCCTTCATTTTCCCCAGAAGCACCAGATTCCCTCTTCCAATCTCTATCTGATAAATGCAAATTCGAGAGTTTCACGACATTGTGTTTCTCTCTTTCTCTAAAGAAATTTTGTCTGGTCTCCAGATAACTGTACGTTACTTCCCTGTCCCTCTCTATTTAAGTACAACCATGTTAAATGTGGGAACTGTGCCAGCTGAAGTTTATAGAAAGTTTCCAAGCCTCAGAGAGTTTTAAATGTTCACACATTATCTCTTCACAACAAGTTATGTGATGACATAACCTCCATTCTTTGTTCACACATTATCATTGAGCTTACTTTGACTTTAGTAGGGTGTTCACTCCTTGAAATGTTAGTGTGAAAACACTTCTGTACCTATGGGTTTTGTTTTCTCTTTGCTATTTGAGACTTCATCCTTTGCAGAGGGCCACAATATAATCTAAGTGATGTTTAACTCACAATGGCAAGAATGTATTTCTTTATTTATTTATGCTGATAGTATCATCAAAGGCAGCTATGCTGAGTACTTTAGATCCACAGAAAACTCTTTCTCAGGCTGATGATGAAGGTCTGAAACAGATCAATGTAAGGAATTAGGTGGAATTTTTTACTTTTGGCATTAGGACAGAAATAGGAAGAAGGGAAGGAGAATTGTAGAGGGAAAGTCTTAAACAATCAGGTATCTGGACCTTGCTGTACTTAGGTCTAAATTAGGGTCAATATTGGCACTAAACTATTATTTTGAATTAATCTGATGAGGAAACAAAGCTCATTCATGTGAAATTTCAGCAGGAGTTTTAAAATCAGTTCTACTAACTAGCTGCTATTTTATATTCCATTAAGTTGTCTCGGGCATATGTGGCTTATATTTAGAGATATTTAGGTGCCTGGCACAAAAGGAGTTTGAGGAAACTTCTAAGAGTCTGGCCCTTATCAGAGAAAGCAGAGTGCAACTGCCAGAAATATGTTCAAGTGGTCTGCAAAGATCTTCCTCACGCACAATGCCACATGAATATCTTTTACAGCACTTTTTCTTCCTGCTGGTAAAGTTACCTTTTCCAAACATTTTTCAGATCATGGATTAAAGAAATTGTGAAAGCTAATGATTTTCATTTTTTATACCAAAACAGTGCAAATGCTTTGGCTAATACCGAGTTTTCAGTGTTATGTCTTGTCCACTGTGCATTTATTTTAAGTGCTAAGGGCACCTATCACTTTTGCATAAATACTCAGGTATTTAGAGAGCTTGCTATTCCTCTCATTTATCCTGTCTTCCCTGTGGAAAGAGATTGGGATGTCCGTCAGCATCTCTCTGCCATTATGCTTTCTGAATCTGCCTTTTAATGTTAAAATTCTTCAGGGCATTAACTGAATGCTTCCTGTTTTCATTATTCAGTGATTTGATAAAGAGGGAAGTAAATGCTAAAGGACAATGTCAGATCTTTTCAATGGCTTGTACTTTTTACAAAGTTACATATAAGGCACTCTTCCTCTTAGAATCCTGAAAGCAAGTTATTTCCTGCTGATTTTGACAGTAGCCGTTTGTTAAGCAGAGTTTATCCTCTTCAGAAGAGAGGTAAAACTAATAATTGATGAGTAATAAGAGGACTATAATCAGGCAGTTCTTTGATGTGCACAATATCTTATTACGTCAAAACATTTGTATTTATTTGTTAGCATAATTAGTAATGACAGCACACCACTTGGAAAGTATAAATCGAAAGACAGAGATTACAAAGTATATTTAGTAAACCTTTCCATCTGTTAATGCCAGATAAAAACATTCAGATCTCGGATTCATTACCTTGACACCACAATGAAACAAGCCCTGGTATTGCACGAATGTCAAATATAAACAAGGTGTAAAAAGCACAATAGTCTAGTTCAGACTGTAAAATTCCAATTCTGAAGGTTTGTGCTCAAAAATCTTCGAAGATTGTCACAAATTATTGTCCTTTGTAAGTCACTGAAGCCTTCCTTGTTATTCATAATACCCTGTTTTCTCTATTTTTTTTGATTCAACCAGCTTTCCATTTACAATTTTACTTGCTTTTTTGAGGATCCTACCTCAGATGCTAGTAGCTGCAGTGGTCTTTCAAATTCTTCTTTTCAAAGGTGACCTGGTTGCTCACTGTTCTGTCAGATATCTGTGTATTAGACATGCTTGACAAATTACTCTTGAGTTATTAGGAGACCACATGTATGAACACTTGTTTTGGGGACTCATTGACTCTCGCTTTCTTCTAATGATAGATTTTCTGTTCCTGCTGCCTTCATGTATTCCTCATTGCACTCCAAAAGATTTGCTTGGAAATGTCAGATCAAAGTCTGGAAAGGAAAAAAAAAAAA
>VYZM01019469.1:87342-100599 GCA_013398915.1 Dromas ardeola | reverse complement strand
ACAAAAAGTTGAGAAAAGAAAAAAAAAAAAAAAAAAAAAAAAAGAAGCCCTGAACTGTGGAAAACTCAAGAGCAAACCAAAATAGATCATTGTGACACAGTAAAAGGAAATGGACTGATGTGTTTTTAGGCTCATTCTTAAAGGGACAGTAGTAACAATTGTAGTTATTTAGCATTCTACTCATTAGCATAAAACATCTAGGAGAATTTCTAAGATTTACAAAAGATTGAACTTGTAAAGAGTCCCTTAATTATAATGTTGGGAAAATAAGTTAAAAGAAGACCACCATTAATGTGTTGAGTTACCTTTGAGTTAATTTTGTTAGCACTTATGAAGTTATTCAAAAGTAAAGTGGATGCATTTCCAAGTTGCGCCTCCTTACTTTGAGTTTTAAAATGAATACAGTCTTCTTTATACTGCCATGTTTCCCCAGTATCTTGGCAGTGTTAGAATCATAGAATCATATAATTGTCAGGGTTGGAAGGGACCTTAAAGATCATCTAGTTCCAACTGCCCTGCCGTGGGCAGGGACACCTCCCACTAGACCAGGCTGCTCAGAGCCCCATCCAGCCTGGCCTTAAAAACTTCCAGGAATGGGGCTCCTACCACCTCTCTGGGCAACCTGTTCCAGTGTCTCACCACTCTCATGGTGAAGAACTTTTTTCCTGCCTAATCTGAAACTTCAAACCCAGAGATGTAGGGAAGAGCAGCATGCTATTGTTTCGGGCAGTAATGTCAGAGCAGGTGCATAGGATTCTGAAAGTAAAAGCGTGCACTGCTGTGTAAGCGATATAGTCTACATGACTCAGGCCTTCAAATTTGTCTGATATTCCGTTGTTGTGGATAGCTGCTTTAATAGCTTCTGCTATGAAGACCCTGACTGCTGAAAAGGGTCTCCTGTTAAGGAAGAATCACTTACTGTCCTCTCCGCAAAGGGTATATAGATGCTTCATTGGGCTCTAATGTAAATCTTCTTCACCAAAGTTCACTGTGTAAAACAGATTCCTGTTTTCTGCATAAAATAAACAACAGGAAAAATTAACCTCCATTATAAACAGGTGTGTCAGATGGCTACAACATCTGATATACACCAAAACATAACTATTTCAGGTAATAGAGTCCTATAAGCAGTCCTCTCTTGTAGACAGAGATATTCTAAATGAATGAATTTATTTGAGTGACAAGGTTATACATTTAGCAGGCTTCTACTCTAGCACAAATGTAATCTTCAGGTAATGAATAGGAGCATGGACAGTGCAAGGAGGAGGTAAATTGTCACAGCAATTCATCACAGGTTCTTTTGATTAAGTTCTGAGAGGCTCAAGAATTTTTGAATTTCTATAGGAATAAATTGGCTTTTCCTAAACAGTTTTTTTTTAAAAGCACATGTAGCTGCTGCTCAAATGGTGTAATGATTTCGCTGTGCTCTATGCAAGTTCATTTTTCTTCAGCAAACATGTCCTAGGAAGATGCAAATGGATCAGAAATTGAAATTGCCTATCAGAATGCAAATAGTTTCTGAAACTGTCCATTTCTGTTACGCTATTTTCTGATTCACAGACAGGCAGGATGCAGTTGAGGAAAAATCAGCACATCAGCACTGCGAAAGGCCTCAACATGTTTTATAGTGTGCTGGATGAGTTTCCTCTTGAGGACAGCATGTAGAAACAGACCACTGCCTAAGTCTCTGCGTGCAAGTCCTGAGCATGCTCTGGATTGAAAACGGGGCCAGAGCCCTCCCAACATCCTCCTCCCACAAAGTGGCAGCTCTGGGAAGCATATGTTAAGTGTATCCTTCGAATTATGAGAAAGGCAAGGCCAGCAATCTGCCAGTTCCATCAGCTTGTTATCGGCCACCTCTGAGACACTTAAATGCTGGATGTCATTACAAACACAAACTACATTCAATTTTTAAATTCTTCTTAGAGAGTACTGCCCTTCATGGCAGGAATTTCCTCATCTGGTCCCAGGCTGGAGGTGTCCCATCACTCGTAAGTGGGCACCTGGTTGCTGGTTTGGGAGTAGCCCTGGCAGACTGCTGATAGAAAGGAGTTTTCTCAATCTTGTTGAATCTGGTGCAACAGCAGTTTATTAGCATTTGTTGCATGTTTATGTGAAAATGATTTTATTGGGGTTACATTTTTAATAGTAGATAGTAATGGTATTTTTACATACATATGAGGAGCCAAACTCATTTCAGCCTTTCTGCTGTGGTTAATAATGACTTCATTAACAACAGCCACCCTAAGCAAATTCCTGAAGACCAGTCACTTATATACTCTTAACAGTGCAACTATACTAGTATAACTTTGGCAACGTAACCACTAATGTACGTGTTTTTATTTTGGAATGAGAATGCACAAGATGGGTAGTTGTCCTCTAGCAATATAGTTATTCTATTAAAGAATTTGCAATACATATTCTCATATAAATAACTTCTTGACATTTCTGGCATTACGAATAATGCCACTGTGCATGAGGAAATAGGAACTACAGAGTGTCATAAATTTACTAGAAATTACCGGAGATGATAATAGCAGAAAGTAAATGCATATTTATCAAGCCAAATATATTCTTTTGATGGTAACACAATGGTCCTAGAAATGGATGTCATGTGATTCCAGTAGAAAGTGTTTCACGAAACGTAAAAAGAGAGAGTATTTAGAGTAGTCGACAGAAGGTCAATAAACTTAAATAGTGAAAATAAAAAATGACCACTTGAAAAAATACTTCAGATCATTTTGTAATAATTTGTATCATTAATCAAAGTCAACTGAATTATGCTATCAAAACGAAATAAATATACCAGTAAGTATATCCCAGAATATCAATTAGAATATCCCAGAATCAGCAATATCTGTCTGTTGTTAGTGGAGAAAAGTCAGATCCTGAATCTTTGGCAATTAGATCTTGAAGAGCCCACCGGAGCAGGCATTGTCCAATCAAACATCACATGTGTGACTAATCCTTCCAAGTCGAGGTTTTTACTGATTCCTTGAGAAAAATGTTAATCATTATCCTGGAGAAAATGCACAGAGTTGCAATAATTACCACTGTTTTTCATTTATTGATACAAAAAAGTGAGGCATTGGCTAGAATCCCAGCAGAAAAAGTGGAATCTTTTTTACTGCAAGCATAAAACTTTCCAAAAACCAGAATAGTGTTTTTAAAAAATTTTGCACTTTCTCTTTTTATAAGATGTGTGAACTGTGAATTATGAATTAATAAAATTAACTGATTTTTCCATGCAAAGAGACCTTATTTGTACAACAGTAATTTCTTTAAAGCAAGGAAAACTTTTGATACATGTACACTGAAATTTCTGCTTAAAAATCGTAGCAAATATACAAGCAGAGAGAAATTTTGCCAGCAGATTACCCTAAACCCAGCACGTTACCATTGATGCAGTAGAGAAAAAGGGTTGCTTCATTGGTGTTCTCAGCAGGATTGGCTAGTATACACAAATGAAAACAAGTAGTCAGTTCTTTTAGTGTGAAGCTCGAAGTGAACAGCAAAGTTTCCAGTTGCTAGCTGGCCTTTACGCCAATGGTGTAAAATTGGTTGCAAAATGTAGTATGGGAAATTTCCAGCTGAACTGCTTTCATGCCACATTCGAAGATGGAAGAAAGGTTTAAATCTGCAAAGTTGATTTTTTGTCATATGAATTAACATTATGTTTGGAAAACTGCTTAGCTGAGTCAGCTCATCATTCTTCCTCTGTTGTTTCTCCAGGAAGAGAAAGACTTCACTCTTTAAACTTAAAAGACTCAACTTCAAACTGTCCTAACCTACATCAATTTAGAAGTCTTACATGTTCTCACTGTGTGACTCCTTTACTCTTTGTGCCATAAACAATGGAAGACACTATAGTGCCTGATTCTTCTGTTTCAGCCGTAGTAATAGTGTTGAATTAAATGGAGCTCCACATGAAATTAGTGGAAGCGTGAAGCTGATAGAGATAGAAGAATACCAGCAACATACCCTTGCCAAAGGATAAGTGTTGATGTTGGAGTTTTGCTGCAGAGGGACCTGGTACAACCTCTATGTTCTACCAGTTTCCTGACAGCTGTATTTGCCTTGCTGACATGTATCATTTGTGTTTGAACACCTCCAGCTATGGAGATGAGCCATAGTCTTGACTTGGAAGGCTTGCCTTATCTAAATTCACATGAGCCTGGACAGTTAATTTTACATGGAGATGATCTAGAGATGATACTTAATAATGTTATCCCTTACCTAGCGAAAGATTTACAGAACAGAATATTTCTTTATACTGAAATTATTCTATCAGATGCAATGTGTAGAACTGTTTGACAGATACTGCTGGTTTCTCCCCTAAACTTCTGAGCACATTTAGCATCCCTGTTTTCTCCAGTTTTCTCATGTTATTCTTAATTCTGCTAGTTCTTAATAAGAGTCATTCACAAGTAATGAGTCTTGGTTGCCTCCAAACAAACAGATGGCTTTATACAGCAGAAGGCAAGCAGAAAGAAATGCTCAGTTCTGTGAACTGGATTTGGGGGAGGCTATGAATCGTGGTTCAAGTCATTAACAGAAAGAGTGAAACCTGGAAGCAGCATCTTTATATTCTGAGTAGGTATTAGGCATTTTGAGCGTTCAGGCCGTGGTGTAAAAGCTTTGCAGAGCAATGCCATTATCCTTTTACAGCCACAAGAAAGAAAAATCAGTCAAAAGTCATCTTTGCTTTTCCTTAGAATGATCAGAAAAATTCACAGCACCCACCAAAAAGGTGTCAAAACTTAACACCAAACATACTTGTTAATCATAGCACTTCAAGACTACGCTTTTTTTGAAATCTTGCATAAAAACAAGACTTCATTCCTTTAGTTTATGAACAGCTTGAAGCGACTATTTGTGTTCCATCCCTTTCCCCACCTCCCTATCCCCCCATTAACTCATTACCAAACCCAAATGGTCGGTGGACTTCATGGTCTTGAATTCCAAGCTCTGAAATTCACAGGTTGAACTTCATTTTACTGCAGGTGAACAAAACAACCAGGTGCCTCCTGTCATACAGACAATGGAAATGGAAAGGAAACAAGTGGATGAGAATTCACATGAAACAACTCTTGTCTTCTCACAGAAGTGGGCAGCACACTTTTCTTTTGATTTATCACAAATAACAGGGCTACACCAGCACATTCATTTCACTGATCTGTTTTTTCTGCTTCTGCTAAAGAAAGGTGTGCCGGACTGCAGAGAACAGGCCTTATAGTCCTGCTTCCCTTAGAGGGTTTTCCTTCATCTACAGGTGGAAAAACAAGGCATAGTTCAAGGAGAAGTCAGAAGGCTGCTGCCAGCAGCAGAAGAGGGCTGCTGAAACCTGTGGTGAGAGAGGGAAAAAGGAATCCTCAAGAAGGCTCACAAACAGAACCTGGGCTTTCATTGATTCATGGAAAAAGCGGCTACAGTTTCTCTTTTTCGAGCACTCACCACAACTGGAAATCTGAAAACTCATCTGGTGAAATTTAGCTCCTGCATAACAGAGCAGGGTAGAGGCTTGATATTTACTTACGTCTCTCCCCCTTTCTCCCATTTGCCAGTCTGCTCTAGCTTCTGTCTTTGAATTTGTATTAATTTACATTTACATTAATGATACTGTGAGAACCTCAAATAGTTCCTGAAAACATTTGAATATCGTTCTGAAAAAAAGTGTTTCGATGGTCTTGTATCTGTTGGGTACTCATAGGCAATAAATTCAGAAACATATAGTTTCTGTAAGAAATTACAGTTAGTAATGCAAAAATGCTCTGCATTATGGTGATGCTGGCAGTATGTGGCACTTTGTTTTTATGGTAATAATAAAGGAAAACAGTCAAATATGTTAATTTATTCAAAGTAAAATTACAACACTTCTTTTCAGTTTCTGACTTATGTTCCCTAGCATCTGAGAGGGTCATTTCTCATAGTATGTGTTTACAGCATTTTACGGTTGTATTGGTTTCAAAAGCAAGCACATACAAGGTATCTTCCAGTAAAAAAAAGTGCTGCCTGAATAAACACAGACTTGGTAAATCATTGACACTGCTTCTGGATCTACTAGGACTTGGGAGACAGTGGGAGAAATAAAATTGTTCACTACTTTGCTTTCCTATTGGATTCACAGAAAGAAGACTAATTTCAGTATGTTATCCATTGCACACGATATTTAGAACTTACACAAGAGGGAACTTTTCAAAACACTGAACATTAATAAGCCTGAAATTGCACCCAGCTTTAACATACTGCAAAATATACCTCTGAAATAGTCCACTGCCTTTTTCTAGACACCTTTGCTCAACAGTGTCCCTCTTCCCACAAGTGGAGATGAAGCAGCTTCTTTTCTTGTCTTACCCACAGGTGATCACATGCTCATTTAGCACCTTTGGAAATGCATTTCAGATGGTCTTTTGCATGGTTCTCCATTTGACACTAATTGCACTGGGGTATAAGGCACCCAGCCTCCTCAGTTCCAGAAATGTTTTATCCGTTGTGAAGGCAAAGATTATTCCACAGGGTCCAGATATGCTTTTTGTGGGGAGCAGGGAGGCTGTACAAGGGCAGTTAGGTAGCAGTGGGTGTCAATGATGGGGACCCAGATTTAACTGGTTTCTGATGCCATTCAGGGCATGTCTCTGCTGTCAGGACAGCTGAGATGAGCTGCGCGGAACTGATACTGTGAGCGGGTTTGGGTGGGTAGCTTGGTGTGTACACGCAGGTTCTCTCAGTTGCTGCCCTCCTTGCAGAATTATTTCACAATAAGCAGGACTGATTATAAGCAGGCAGAATAGGCAGCTGCCAAACTCAGCAAGTTGCTGGGAACCATGAGATAATAACGTCCTATAGCCTAGATTCCCCGTGGTGGAGCTGGAAAACCACAGCTAGCAGCTCCTGCAGGATTGCCTCTGGACATGTGCAACTGATGGTAACTGTTGTGGGGGTTCCTCCCAGACGGCATCCTTGTCCTTCTTGTCCTGTCATTTGTCAAGCTTTGTGTTACAGGTCTTCTTTTTGTTTCATGAACCCTCTGCTAGAAAGGTTCACTTTTGTCTACACAGTTGGGAAGACTTGAACCGGCTGTGAAAATAGCCCGCATTATGTAGCACACTTTGAGATTCAGTGCTCATTATATAAACTTAAATCAAACAATACTGTGGAGGGGATCTGATAATTATTACGGCCATTAAAAATAGAATTGTATTTAATAGGAGGAAAAGATAACTTTGTAGTGTCCTAAATTTATATATAGTATGTGTCTATATAAAGTATTCTCAATCAAATTAGGAAGATTAATTAAGTTTTCTCCTTTAACTGCCCTAATAAATTTAATTATAGCATTAGAAAGAAAAGATTCTTCAATCTTATCTGCAATCTACAAACAATCAGAAAGGGAAAAAAGGCCAGGTGGCCTGTGCATGCTGCATGTGTATTGCTCTGGTGATAAAATTATTTTTACTTTTAACTGTTCTACCCTGTAAAATTTATTACATTGGCCACAAACTGCTAAGTTTCAGGCAAATTATGCATGAGATGGTGTATTAGAGGAAAATATATGTACCGTATGTGGATAGAAATCCAGGTGTGATAGTATCAGTTATTGTCAGGAAAATTATTTGGTAGCCAAAACTAAAGTGACCTAATGCTCTTTTCTCAATCTTTTTTTCTATCCTTCATACGCATTGCTAGTAAATCCCTTTAAAAGTGAATTTTCTTGCTTGGAGTTTTCTATTGATCAAAAGGAAACTTTGAAGCAGCGTTGCTTTGATGGAGTGGAACCTTTCCATGCCTCTCTTCTTTAGAGTAAGCAGCTTTATGAAGTTTGTTTTCTTCTGGATAATACAGCAGGAACCAGGGATTTACCCATCTAAGACTCTTGTTTCCTTATATAAGCTTTAGTTGAATGACAATGATGTAAGGTATTTGTAATGCAAAATTGCTATATTAGCAAATTCACTCAGTATAGTTCACTAAACAGAAGCTTGTAATATAGATTTCTTTCTAACTAGAGTAGAACAGTGTGAATAGTAAATATGTATTTAGATAATAGTCTTGTGATTCTTTGTTGATTTTTCTAACTTATGAAAACATAACTTTCCCCTCATTTGGCCATCATTTTTCCCACTGTATTTCTTACTTTGTTTATAAATTAAACTTCTTGGTTATCTTCTAAATTTTCAAAGTAATTGCCTGTCCCTGGACTACCTGCAAATCCTTTTTTGTAAGTAGTGTTTGTGTTTTACTTGTCAGCAAAGTAACAGAGGTGATTCTCCCCCTCTACTCTGCTCTCGTGAGACCCCAGCTGGAGTACTGTATCCAGCTCTGGAACCCTCAACACAAGAAGGACGTGGACCTGTTGGAGTGGGTCCAGAGGAGCACCACGAAGATGGTCAAAGGGCTGGAGCACCTCTCCTATGAGGACACGCTGAGAGAGATGGGGTTGTTCAGCCTGGAGAAGAGAAGGCTCCAGGGAGACCTTATAGCTTCCAGTTCCTGAAGGGGGCCTACAGGAAAGCTGGGGAGGGGCTGTTTGCAAGGGTATGTAGCGATAGGATGAGAGGCAATGGCTTTGGACTAGAGCAGGGTAGGTTTAAGTTAGACATTAGGAAGAAGTTCTTTACAATGAGGGTGGTGAAACACTGGAACAGGTTGTCCAGAGAGGTGGCGGGAGCCCCATCCCTGGAAGTTTTTAAGGCCAGGCTGGATGGGGCTCTGAGCAGCCTGATCTAGTGGGAGATGTCCCTGCTTACTGCAGGGGGGTTGGACTAGATGACCTTTAAAGGTCCCTTACAATCCAACACATTCTATGATTCTATGATTCCTGGAGATAAGCTTATTAGGTGTAAATGTCCAAGATTGTAACAAAAATTATAATAGGTCTAAAAGGAAGTTTAAAACCTACTTCAGTATAATTTAGTTAAGTTTCTTTCCAAGGTGTTCTTATTTTCTCTGTTCATACTAATTTTTTGAATGATGCACAGGTTTTAATCACAGATATAAGGGGTAAAGCAGTCTTTGCAAACACCAGCCTTCTGCTGCATTCCTCAGAAATGTCCTGAGTAATGAAAACACTGGTATTGCTGATGAGAATTGAGCTTTAGACATGCTCTACTCATATCCTCTTGAATTTCTGGAGTTATGTTGACATAGTTTTCTGAACAGACTTGTTGTTCCTGAGGAGTCAGACCACCAGCTACTACGGGCTCTGAAGAAAAGTGACAACAGACACTGGAAGAATGTTCAAGGTAACTGCAAAAAGATAACCAAGCAGTAATCTAAAATACTGTTAGATTACCTGCTGATTCTTTACTGCTTACATGAGTGAATAATTCCACTGGGAAGGCACAAGATCAGACTTTGCATTTATATGATAAATGAATGTGGGTTTGTAATAAGCAAAAAGTATTTTTCTGTGCCGAAATCTGTGGTTTTTAACGCTGTAAGTTTTCTCAGCAAGTATGAGATGATACACTTGCCTGCCTTCAAGAAGAGGGCCATATTTCTTGTACTAATTGAGATCTTCAGAGATATGGGAGAAATAAATAGTTTTGAATTCAGATCTTCGCAGGTGAGTTCAAATTCAAATAACTTTGAAGTATTTTTTTATACACTCCTTTGTAACATTTTACTTCAGTTTGTGTTTTCAGTCAGAGTCCCAACTCCAGATTTGTACTCTGCAAATATGCATGTGCTTTACTGTCTGCTATGAAATTAATGAGACCACTCATAGTTGTTAAGTTTAACATGTATGTAACCATTTGCAATGTTTGTTTCTCCTTTTGGTTTCTATTTCAAAATTACCATTATATACATACGGTTACTCCTTGATTATAGCACAAATATTATCACTGTTTTTAATGTACTTGCTATTAAGCAAGCAAATCAGTGGGAGAAAATTTGAGGTCTGCATGTGTTTACGGTTAAATAAATTAATTGCTCTGTGAAGCATCTAACCTCCTTATTTTACCATGGAGTTTATCAGCAGAGAACAAAACGTTTGGTGTAGGAAGAGAGATAGGCCTCTCCAAGGCCTATTTTTACTAAAACTTCGTGAGACTCTGAAGATACTCTTGCAGAGCAGTCCAGAATTTGAAAAGTGAGTATTATAGCTACACTTCTTTAGCCAGGTTTGCATGTAAAATCAAAGTTAAAGGTAGATGGTATTTCAAAAATCCTTTTCCCAGCAAAATTGGTTAGGGAAACAAGAAATACAAGGGAACAAAATAACTCATATTTAGACTTACAAACATTTAATGGTCTTGGCTTCGGCCTCATGGTTAATTTAATGGGAGAATATTAAATTTCTGCTCATGGTTACTGCTGCATACAGGTATTTTGTCTTTCTTGCCATAGTGGAATGCACCTACCTGGGAAAACCACTGCGACTGGCTTCGAAAGCAGAGTTTTATTGCTACCGAACTGTTAAATGTACCGGATACACACAAAGAGGGAATATTTAAAGGGCAGAGAATGTGTGACTCCTGTGAACTTTTGCCACATTTAAGAAATAGTGGAGGTATGGGATTTGATGTGTTATCTCTGGAGAAAGTGAGTTTCTCTTTGGTATAGGAGAGAAATATAAGAATGTGCAGGACGAAGGTATTTTGGTGTTTTTCATTCTTAAAGGTCTGTGGGTATTAAATTTATGAAAGTAGTTGTTCTTAGCATTGCGCCAGTATGCATTTGTTTACACTTACTCACCTCTTAACAGGTGCTTCATACATAGTAATTCCAGAATTTCTCTCTTGCTGTCTCTGTGTAATGTTCAGTGAATTTCTTTTAATGATTGGCTCCTCTTTCTTGCTGCTTTTGGATTTCATTTGGAAATACCCAAGCTTGTTGTTTTATGACATAATTTGTCTGGCTCTTCTGGGAGGTAAAACATATATCTGCAAATGGTAGTAAGAAAAATTAAGATAAAGCACGAATATCAGCAGAACTTTTCTTCCAATGACAGTCATTAGTAGCCAAGTAACATACTAATGCCTGATAATTTAGACATTATCAGAGTTGGGAAGGGCACTTACATCTACTGCAGAAGTAGGAGATTAAAAAAAAAAAATAATCAGGAAACCATTTGTAACAATGATTCAGATTGAGAGTGAAGTTTCTAACTTCAATCAGTCATTTTCCTCATTTTTTTCCTTCACTTTTTTCTTAAACCAGCTGGAGATCTAGTACATCTACTTAGCTGTTTTAGAGAATTCTCTCTTCCTCTCCTCCTTCCCCAAGAAGGCAGAAAGCCCTATGTATCTCCGAGACTTTAGGCAATAAATTCTGCAGTTTTAACTAGCACATTACAGGACATTCATATGAATAAAAGACTAAATCCATGCAGTAAATATGAAGAGAATATCATTGAATGTAACACAATTCAACACAGGCCGCGTTCTTCTTCAAGTGATACTCTTTCAACAAAGCCTTTCTTTTATAAGATCATTAATTTGTTTCCCAAAGAGTCAACAGTCTTATTGCTGGCATCAAATTGTACTGACATTCCCTTTTGAATCTTAATTCTGCATATTAAGAAAACTTAATTAGATATCAACATTAATAGACTTGTGGGGATTATTTCAGTTGCATTTGGTGAAAGAATTTTACATCTGTTTGGAGTCATTAATCTCTTTTTTATTACTTTTACTTGATTGCATATATCTGTGAAGGCATGTTGTGTGTACGAACCCATTAGATTGACTGATCATGTTATGCAGTATGTAGAATTTAACAAGTCTGTGGTAAAGCACAAGACAGTGAGATTAATTTCTCTGCTCACTGATATGTTGAGGCCAGGTCCTGCTTAGGAGCTTTAGGAGCTTTGTGAAAAATCTCTTACAACTGCTAATACTGGAAGGGAAGGTAACATTTCTTTTTCTTTTCCATCTGTGCTTGCATCTTGCAGCGACTTACAAATTTGACTGTTGTTGGATGTGTTAACTGCTGTTTCATGTTGATGATAATGCTGCTGGCTTGCTGCCCTGGCCTGGGATATTCTCCCAATTTTAGAGGATTCTGGATGGTATTTGTGTATGGATTTTACAGCTTTGCCATTGCTTCAATATTCTTCATGTACTTGTAAACTTAAGAGAGGGCTAGATTCAGCAAATTTCTGGATCATCTGGCCTTGATTTGGTGAAGAAGTTAATTCAATGGTCTGAATTACTTTGACTCAAATCTCATCAAAACCTGCATGTATGTGAATCTGTGTAATGCTCAGGTGTGGATTTATGAAGGGAGCAGAGCTAAGGAGCCTTTGCTGCCTTCAGCCGGCTTGTTCTTGCTAGGGAGGGATGGAACACACAGTGTGAGGTAACTGCACCGCCTTGAAATAAGTAGCACTGCTTTGGTTCTCAGTAGCTTAAGAACCAGACCAGGTACTAGGACAGGTTCAAACTGCACTGCTAGCCTTGCGGCAGACGCTGAGTAGGGTTCCTTAGGTTAGCCAAAGCTGGAGTGCATTCAAATCCTGCTATATCGCTGCTGTCTTGCTTTTGTATTTGTCCATATGTCTTGGCAGCATACCCTCTGGTCCTCTGAAAGAAGGGGCCTGTGTGCTCTTTCCCAGGCAATTGGTTGAACTTTCTCTGTTGCTAAGTTTAAACTATGGGAGATGTATTGGAAGACTATCAGCAGTGGAGTGGGCTTGCCAGTGTCCTTCTTGCAAAATGGTTGCATTTGTGGCTAAGCTAAAACTCAGCTCTATTGCTAACTCAAAATTGCAGTCTGTCAGCAAGTAAGTTGGTAGTGCACACCAGAAGCTTGATTTTATGATTATTTTTTTTTTGGAAATGCATATATCTAGTCTAATGATACTGATTGCTGTCTTATTCTCTCATTCAGTTAAAGGATTTTACGATTTTCAGAAATGAATGAATAGCTTATGCACCTGTAATATGCAAATGGAAAAGTTGAGTCTCACAGGAAATAAGTAATATTGCTTTTATTTTAGCTATAGAATAAAAGAAATTTTGCTGGGAATGAGCTATACTTCTGTATGTTTTCAAATGTTTTGTTTTTGTAATGCTGATTTATATTCTAGCTAGTGTATTATGGAGTAGGGAACATGGGCACAAGCCTGCCCAATAATCTTCAGGATGTAACGTAGTACGGTTGTTGAAATTAGCCAGTGTAACAGCTGAGCCCACTGCAATGCCCTTGTGTTCACATTCTTGCAGAATCTGGCTTTGATAATTCTAGGGGTTAAATGACAAAAGATGTCAAGGAAGTACTTCCATTTATTATTTCTCTCTCTCTCTCTCTCTC
>VYZM01019469.1:38990-87325 GCA_013398915.1 Dromas ardeola | reverse complement strand
CTCTCTCTCTCTCTCTCTCTCTCTCTGTTGAGTTAGCTAGTTTTTCTGATCTTAGCATCTTTGCCTCAGAAAAATCTTGACTTTTCTGCAAATATCAGAGCGGAGAGTGATATAGCAGAAGTGAGGTCTTAAGTAAGGAACTACCCAGAAAAATTAGTGGACGTTTTTTCATTTGGTTTGGTTCTTGACTGCATTCATGTGGGATTTTCTTTATTCTCCTATAAGTATATGCACGTTATCTGTGAAGCTGGAATCTTCTTGTAAGAGTAGGAGATAATTCTCGGAGACAAGGTGGTGTCACAGCAGATTTTACTTTTCTATTTTTCAGTCTCTTGACATTACTGGAGAAAGACCTGAATTTTCTTTCCATCTTCCTGCCTATACATTTTCATTAATGAAAGATACACCTTAAGTTCTAAACAGAAGATGGTGATGAGTACAGCTTGATTATACAGTTTGCTGAGACAAAACTTCTGGAAGTGCTGCTGGGAATTACGTAAACATATGTGCAATTACATGCCTAATTTTAATTGTGAAAGAACTTAATTGCATGACCAGTGCTTGTCCAGGGATACTTCGTCACCCTTAGGTTTTTCGAGTGCATGTGATTCCAGACTTCTATCATAACACTATCAGCTAGCCTCTTGCTGCTTTCTTAATACCTCTGCCGAGTAACCATGATGACAGAGCTTGTAATAGAAAGATGATTATATTCCTGGAATTCACAAGGGCTATAATCCCCGCATGCAAGAGGACAACTTGTTGCTAGGATCTTTGTTACATCCTCCAATTTCTGATTATAATACCAATCAGATGTCTTGTAAGAGCTTAGATATAGTTGAAAGCATTATCTCAGCAAGAGGCTTTAGCTACAGGAACCCAAACTATTCTTTAGGTAGAATATGACCTCATATTTTCTGAGCTGGTCACTCATGTAAGTACTTGTTAAGAACTAATGCGTCCAGTGATTGTGGTCACAAGTAAGTTTTGTTTCAATACTGTCAGTCCTTCTGAATTCTTAAATCACAGCTTTCTATAATGCATTTTAAACTAATGTCTCTTTTATGTGTTCTGTGATTTCTTTAGCTTTATGAAGGAGCTGGCCGCTACAGATACTGTGCAGGTGAAATTCAGGAAAAGTGACCTAAATGCAGAAACTTATTCTTGGCTTTGGCTTCTAAGAGGTACAAAGCTATTGTTCTGGCCTTGTGCACTAGAGCTGATTAGAAAATATGTGACAGGGATTTTTCTTTATGGTCAGAAACACACGAACTGAAAAGACAGAAAAATTTACTTCAAAACTGCTTTAATGATAAATATGCCTCTGGGCTGGTTCCCTTCCTGTTTCCTTTCATTTGTTTCTTCATACTTACGCTTGCTCCTCATTCTGCAGAGCCCTGCAACCATGTTTCAGTCAACTATGAAGTACCCTTTCTTCCCTCAGGTCTGGTCTCTTTCAGCATCTTAATATTTTTTCCCTTATACTCTTTTAAAGCTTTTAACTTCCTATCTGTGCAGCTTTTTCCAGTGCACACAAGAAAGTAAATATAGATGCCACCTCTACAACGGCCTTAAAAACCCCTGGAAAAATGGTGCCCATGGGCCGAGTGACAAATAACCCAGAAGGAAAATAAGCCGGTCCTTTAAGACTGAGGCACTGAAAAAACATTTGGAAAACAATTTGCCCTTTTTCTTCTTTTTCCTTACTTTCTGTCTTTTCCTGTGTCTCCCAGGTAGGGTCTGTCCTTGTTAAAGGCCTAGTTGCACGTTTTCCTTTAGTTTTTCTTGGAGACATGCTTTTTGAGTAAAAAACTTACTGATTTATTCTGCCTTTGGTGTGAAATCCCAGGATGGTCCCACTTGCAGACCTGCCATCTTAGTTACAGCTCCTCACTTCACCAGCTGTGATGTTTTGGGCCCACTAAAATTTAAAATATGTCACAATTTCCTCTCCATGTGCCTAGACCTCAGAATATTTCTTCATGGCCAGGTCCAGATAAACTGTTGGCTCAGCTTCTGCAGCAGTCTTGGGTACACATTGACATATCAGCCACTCCTTTCATCTTGGTTTCCGAGAAATTTTCTGTTTGCAGTGGAGGAAGAGGAACATCAAGACCACTGTGTGAACACAACAGCTCTGAAGTTTCTTCAAAACACATACATCCCTAGAGCACATGCTTTTTTTAGCCTCTCTTTCATCTTCTCAGAGGAAAAGCTTATTACTTCTTTAGGAAGGCCCAAGTTTTGGGCTCTCTCATTGTTTCTGCTCTGCTATTGCTGTCCCTTCAGGTTTTATATCTATTTTAGATTCAGATTTAGGAAGTTTACTGGCTTGACAAGGAAAAGTCTTCAAAAGGGTCGATGCGGACATTGTCAGTTAAGTAATGGTGAGTGAAGCTTGCTATCCTGGGAATGCTGGGGAGCCAGAGTCCATGAAAAAACAGCAGAATGAAAAGCATTACCACAATAACCATAGAAATAGTACAGGTACAGACAAATAACCCATTCAAAAGGTAAGAAGTAAAGCAACAAACATTCTTGCAGTTATGGAGATGCAGATTCAACTACTTCATTTATAAAGCATTTAGAATATTAAAGTTTCTTCTTGCTTTTTAAAGCTTTGTTACTTAAATTTATTTCTCCTGTAGGCTTTAATTTAAGCCACTTACTTGTAGAAAGAACTTGAGTAGGAAAATCTAAGCTTTATTTGTTACATTTTTCAAATTTAACCTACACATCTCTCAGTAAGAATTTAATTCTTAACGAATGAAAGTTCCAAAGGTTTCAAAACAGATTAATTTAAATTTTGACAGTACACTTCCTTTTCCCATAGTGATTAATGGAGTATATAGCCCCCATTTGCCCTTCCCTTGTCTCCTTCTGTCCTTCCTGATCCATAAGAAAGTGAAAATTCATCAGCTTCAGGCTGGACCCAATAAGTAGTTGTGAAGAGTGCTGTATGTATAAATAAGAGATAAAAGGTGGATGTCCTGGATTTGGAATGCAGAGATTGAATGCTATGTTGCAAGGAACACTTGTTAATGACTATCAAACTACTTCTAATTTGTGCCTCTCTTTTAGTCTTATTTTTGTTGCAAACGTTGGCTCATCAGATATGCTCTTCTATTTTCTGTTTTCTTCACTGTAAACCTGATGGAAAGCAGTGGCGAAGGCATAGAAAGATTTTGATATTTCACACTTCCATTGCAGGGACAAAAGCCCTGGTCCATGAAATACTTGAGCCTCTACTTTAACCATGCAAAATATGTGGATGACTTGCATGCTTGAGTAAAAGACTTAATCAGACACATGCTCAGATTTGCACTTTGGGTAATTAACTGCTAAATTAATTGCTTAGTTGCAATAACATCTTCCCCACCCACCCTATTTCTCTCCCGTCCTGTGTTTGCATTTGTCAGTTTTTCTTTCTTTTACACCTGGACTGAACATATTTTCCAGAAAAGTCTGTGCAAACACAAGACTAAAACCACAGAGGACTGTGGGGTTAACAAAGTGGAGTTAAGGTGCCTCTAAGCACTGTAGTAATTTGTATAATGCAGGCTGACTTACTGCTGCGTAAAGATGTCCTAGAGTAAGACTCTCAAGCTCTGTCTTTATTAGTATTGTCCTTTAGTTTTACACTTTTCTTAATTTTCCATGTCTTCAATAGGTGAAGTTGTAATCCCATCTCCATGTCAAAGGGCAGTACCTGTTCTTCTGTGTCAGTGGAGAGATGAATGTGTCTTCAAAAAATTGTGTGCGTGATTTCTTTTTCTGGAATTGTTCCTGAGAGGTGTGCAAGAACAGACTTAATGTTCCTTGAAAGTCATACTAATGCAGTTGCACAAAACCCAGAACATTTATCTCCGTCCCTTCATCCTTGGTCCCTTCATGGGCAAGAGGAGTCTCCTGAGGTGAATCAGCTATGACTAACATTTATACTAGCAATTGTTTTGCAAAATTGCATATGTGATTAAATATAGTAGCAATTAAACAGATTAAACAGGTCCCTTTTTGCTAAGGAGTGTGCAAAACAATAAAATAATGAACAAATTCACTTACCAGCTAGGTAATTTCTGTGGTTTTAACCTAGACTGGATGGTGTTCTGTAGCGCTGGTTGATTCCTCACTAAAGATTCTGTTATTGAGGTCTCTATTTCTTATCTCACTTTCAACCTGAGACTATAATTATTTGTTCTTCGGAAAGTTTCAGAAAATAATAATGCAGTCAGTTTCCAGTGTTAAGTTGGCAGAAAAATATTCTGTGTTGCCCATAGCAACCTTTTGTGTTTTAGCTGCATTTGATTAAAGTTTTCTTCTCAAGGTTTGACCAGACATTTCAAACGAGTGACTGGAGGAGTACCATGTATCCAGTACTACAACATTAAAGAGAGCACATCCTGCCTTTTCCCACCAGTATCTTTTATGATGCAGTTGTCTATCAATTTGGCCAGTCCCTCTACGAAGCTGCTGATATTGTCTGCCTCTACAACTTGCCAGGGTAGCATGCTTTGTGGAGAATGTGTGAAGCAGTCTCTGTTCTCTGGAAGCCTCAAGCCCTTCTCCACTGTGAGCTTCAGTGTTGACTCCCCTTTTCCCTGAGCTTTACTTTGTCCTCTTTATGTGGCCTGCAGCCCCAGTTCAGCTCACATGCCCACCTACGAGCCTTCGTTCCTGATCTATTGTGCTGAGTCCTCCCACTTTGATCATAGCTGGATCCCTCTCATCATTTTGAGTTGAGGGGTGTCACTATGCCTGCCACTTGGTCTTTCCATGACATCTAGACGTCTAGCTTTGGTGCTTTCTCATCTCCTCACAGATCTTTACATGTTGTCTTTTGTTCCATGAATGTTCTTGCAGATTCTCTCAATTTCTCGCTCATCTTTATCTTTTGGAGTCTTTGTCACCATCCCAAAAGTTCCACTCTGCCAGTTTGCAACCTTGTCTTCTCTTGTGGGCTCTGTTTTGTCCCTGGATGACTATACCCGTGCTCCCACTCTGTTGTCAGTCTCACAGCGTGGTTAGTGCTGCATTAGGCATTTGTTCTGCCAGCTCCTGTTCTACTTTCCCTGATAACCAGCTGTACTTCTCCCTTGCTCCTTTGCCACTGTTGACTCATTCCTCAAATTGCCATCTCCTCCTGTACTTCTCACTCGTACAGTGTGTCACTGATGCATCATATTGATGAAGTGCAACATAAGTGCCCTCTTCCCAGCTCATCTTTTCTTCATCTTTTCACAGTTGTTGTTCTTTTACCCCTCTTGAAGTTCTGACATCCAAGGTACATGTATTGAAGACTTTTTCTGCAGAATGTGTTTTCTCATGCAGCTGAAATCCTTATCTAGGCCACCATCTCCTTACCACTTGCTTACAGCAATAGGCTTTTCTCTGGCCTTGAGAAATACTCTTTGTAGCAGTGCAGAATACACAAAGACCAACTTTCTCTCTTCATCGCTGTGAGGTGTTTCTCTATAATGCCAATCATAAATGCATTATCTTCACTTACAAAGCACTCAAGTTCGCTTGCTTATCTTTTTTTTGTTACTTGGTGTTGAGAAATCGATCCTGCTTCTGAACAGGCCTTCTTAGAAGTTCTATTAATTTATGAGATTTATTTCAAGACAAAAACTGCACTTTCTCTCAATGTACATTTGGGAGGAGCTCTCTGCAAGTGTCTGCAATCCTGTTTCATTCTCACCCTTCAGACACTCTTTTTCATTCAAGTGTTTGCAGATGTTGTGGCAACAGACGAGTTGCTGTTGTGTGGAAATCACACATCTGCTTGCTATGTGGTCTCATTTCTTAGTATTTTATTGCCTAATCTCAGTTGTCCTTTGCATTATACTATGCACTTCTTGAGGCAGGAAACATCCTGAGTATGTGTTCACATGCTGTTGTGAATTTCTCTTCTTATTTGTTGCTTGTGTTGAGGAACTTGAGTAATTTCAAACACTTCAAACACTGATGTAACAAGTGCCGTAGCATCTCAATCAGGAATTTAACAGTTCTGTATTCAAGGTGGAGCTTGGATGCTCAGTGGATTTTTTCAGTCTCTGGGGACATGAATGCCAGTTCACCCATGAGCGCCAACTTTGCCCAAGTTGCAATGCACCCAAGGGAGACTTAAAAATAGCAAATGCTTATTTTTCACAGTACTGTTACATCATCAGGATGTTCAGTTATGACTGAAACCCTCATTAATGGCTTGCTCTTTCTGGTACAAACAGGATGGAAGACCAGAGATAAGAATGCATAGTTCTATTAGCAGAACAATTAACATTAACTGAAAGTATGATTTCTGTACACTTAATAGGACACTCTCATTTTCAAATATCGTCTGTGCACAAATCTAGCTTTTACTGACAGGCAGCAAATATGACAACAATAGTTTGATATAAAAACAGTTTTATTCCTATTTGAATGCAGAATTGTGGCCATAAGGGTGAGTGCCATTCTCTGCACGGAAATTGTGGCTGTTTCTATCCGCTCTGAGGAGCCATTTTGTGGAAGGAGGTGGGGAGCAATTTTTTTTAGTTATTTCTTTTCCCTTTATTATCTGCACTAGAAGAAATGAGAGTCACAGTGAGAAAAACATTCATTTTCTTTTGTCTATTTTGTCATTTCTTCTTGCCCTCCTTGTTTTGAATAATTACATTGTGATGGTATCCCAGAGTCCATTGTTGCCTCTCCGGCAAGATACTGTGTAACTTTTAGGAAAAGCCATTTTGTTATCGGACCAAACCTGACCTGAATTTACTTTGTTTTTCTCCGTGAACAAAAGGTGCTATATATTTTTCCATTTTGAATGACTTTAGGGATGGGAAATCATAAAAAAATAAAATGACATCTACCATTGACCTATTGTGTGAAATGTAAGATCTTAAGCAATTTTCTCTATTTTCTTAAGAGACAAAATAGGATTCCTGTCATCTAATTGTAAAAGTTAGGGACCAAAACTCCTTCTGTGATCAGTGGAGTAAAATATGTATTCCCAGAGTAGGACTGAGGTTGTAGAACAGGATGGTAGAATGTGTTCCCATTTAAGGATGGCTACTGTACTGATTATGGAAGGAGCCCACTCGAATGGCTTAGATGAGATGCCCAGCTGATCTGTAGCCTCTGACCAGCCACTCGTTTGCTCTAACACTGGATTAATAAGCAGAGTTGTCTAAACTATATGTACAAATCTGAAGTGAAAAGAGAGACTATATAAAGTAGACTTTACAGATAGCTTTCAAATATGCCTCATCAGGCTAAAAGTTGCTTGGTTTGCAGTTTTTGTGAAAAAAGGGAATTATTGTTAACTGAATACTCGAAGTGGTTCTGCTGTTTGTACGTAGGTTGCTTCAGGATGAAGCAGCTGGCTGCTTCAGGCTATTTTCGTTTTATTTGGTATGGGAGCAAGACATGGTCTCAAAATGTCACATGGTAGAGAGTAGGGTTTGAATACTGCTTAAAAAACAGAAGGAGGTGAGGAATCCAGTTAAACTAATTTTTAGAGTTCTTTGGAAAAACTGGTATAAAGCCAGGGAAGTACAGTGGCCTTGTAATTAGTAGAAATTAAGTTTTAACAAGATTATTCATCTGGAAGTAGTTCTGGGCAGGAAATGTTTTCCAGTCTGCAAAAACATGTGAGACTAACAAGTGCTCCTGTTATGCTTTGAACAAAGAAGAGGCACGGCAGCAAAGGGACGGAAAAAAACCAGTCACAGAATCACAGAATGGTTTGGGTTTGAAGGGACCTTAAAGACCATCTAGTTCCAACCCACCTGCCATGGGCAGGGACACCTCCCACTAGATCAAGTTGCTCAAAGTCCCATCCAGCCTGGCCTTGAACACTTCCAGGGATGGGGCATCCACAACTTCTCTGGGCAACCTGTTCCGGTGTCTCAACACCCCCCCCAGTAACGAATTCCTTCCTAATATCTAATATAAATCTACCCTCTTTCAGTTTAAAATCGTTGCTCCTCATCCTATTGCTACAGTCACCCAGGAAGAGCCAGACTGAACTCCTTCTCTGCCTGAGGAAGAAATATCGTTATCGGAGACCCCGAGGAGATCCCCTTTGCTCCCAGGCTGTGGCTTATGCTCCACAGTTTTAATCAGAAATTCTGTCACACAGCTCTTATGAATTTCTCGACAACGAATTTAACTGCTACAAAATGTCCTTCTGAAACCCAGTAGGTTTGAGGAGAATTTCCTCCTTGATTCTTCATATCATATAGATTGGTGGCATGTTTTCTAGTCGGTGTCCCAGTTATTAGCACTCTCTTCTAAAACGTAGCAAGTTGCTGGGCAGTCTGTGCCACAGGGCCAAGATTATTTTTTTTCTAATTTGCTGACTAATGTGTTTTCCCATTTTAGACTGCTTTTTGCATCTTCCTATCATTTGTTTTGACTTCAGAGCAATGGTAGAGACATTGGTTCAGTTTTCAGATCTTTCAACTACCATGTCTTCCTGTGTTGGATAGAGACTGAGTGAGCAACACTTATGTATGTATACATAAGTGTGTATATATGTGTATATGTATACTTATGAACCTATGTGTATTTTGTATATAAACTCAGGAAGCTATAGGTTTGTGAGAGAAAGCATTTTTTAAAATCACTTGCATAATGTAATTATACAAAATGCAAGACAAATTGACGATATAAAACATCAGAATGTGGCGAATGCATCTTTTTGAAGACAGACTCTGTAAGGGGGGTCCTTTTGAAAAATACAGAATCTAACGCTTGTTGTAATTATTGAGAATAATGACCTGTATCATATGAATGGCTTTTAACTCTGACAGGGAAGAGTATTTTTTCTAACCAGATTACTAAATAGTGTTGCGCTTTAGCTTCTTATCTTTTAAAAATGTTCTAAATGTTGATGAATTTATTATTAGTTGAGAGAAAATGTAATGTTTAATGGATAATAAAAATATTAATATTGAATATTATGCCTAATTTGAATTATTCCTATTTTAACTGTAACTTCTGAACAATGAAAGAACCATTTTTCTAACTAGTAGTCATTCTAGTAATAGTCCCATTTACAACTTTCTCTCCCAACAAAAAGAATTTATAATGAGAAACAAGCGATCCCTGACAAAAAAAAGATCACAGTTCAGTCTGAGTTGAGATAAAAACTGAAATACTAAGTTTTTCCCTGCTTCTAGCATAAACTTCTCCATGCCCAGTGTGTGAACTACCATTACTGTGGAATAAAAATATGCATACCCAATATACTTTTTGCCCTTTTGAAATAAGTCATCTTCCATTCCCACCCCTTGACTAATCTTATCTTCAGTCTTTTTCTTGGTCTAGAGGAACTGACATCCATAGATCTTCATAATGACTGTAAAATTTCAGAAGTCATGACAGCAACTTCCATTAAATTGCTTGCATAGTCTGTTATAATGCTACTATTTCCTCTCAGAGCTGTATTGTGTGATTTTCAATTACTCTTTAAAGTCCACTTTGATACACTCTGGAGCAGGACTGTGACAGTGCAAATTTAAACACCAACTGGCAATAGCACATAAGTGCTAAATAAGAACAGAAATACGACTTGCTTACTGAATATGTCTCTTGTTAAGCAATCTTAGTCTTTCACTGAAAATCAAGTGTTATCCATCCCTGCCCTCATAAAAGGAAAAAAAAGCTTTCAATTAAAAGAGTCAGGGGATTATTGGTCTACTCTGATGGGGTTAACTTAATGACTTCTGTATATGATCGTGGTCTTTTTGGGGAGGTTGGGGTTTCTTTTTTTTTTTTTTTTTAATGCTGTCTTACATAAATGGGAATAATATCTTGATAAACATAATGTGTTTTTTATAAAGTTCACCTTGGTCGTCTTAAGATTCCCATTTTCTGGCATGAAATAACAAACTAAATCCATTCAGACAACCATGGTAAAATAGGTGAAAAGCCAAGAAGCTTAGATCAATCATGACTTACACGAAACTTACAATGTAAAATACTTGCAGTTGGACTTGCCTTCTGTTTTTGTTTTCCCACCATGCCTGGCAGGATAGTCCCTCCAAAGAGAATTGTCAGCTGCGACTCTCGCTGAAATAACCTAATACTGTACAAGTATCCATTTGCTCAAACACCTCCACACAGAGATTTATAGTATCTTAATCATGAGTGTAGACTACAGTCTGCTTGGCGCGGACTGGAGAGGATGAGTGTAAGGGGCAGGACAGTCATGACAAGTCTTTGCTGAGGAAAGGGTGGGCGACCCAGGAGCACTTTGCTCTTGCGTGCACTGAAGGTGGGAAGGGCGGATTTGAAGCCAGTTGTGACAGCCTATGGATTGCCTGCTACGGCAGCTTTCTGTTCAGACAAGACATATGCCAGTAACTTGGGGGTGATATTCAATGTCATTATAAAATTGTTGCTTGCAAGGACTCAATTATGTGAAAGGCTTTAAAATTATTAAATACTTTGTGCATGTTCACACAATTATGGTGTATGGTAATTGGCTATATAACACTGGCTGCTGCTGCAGCTACAACTAAAGGTTTTTCAAGCATACGTAACCGTAATTGTACTTGAATATATTTAGAGAAATAAATTAGATACTTTTAGGAGGAAGCAGTTAGAGTGTATACTGTGAAGAAGGTTTCTTTTCATTTCTCTTGGGGCCCATTATGCATAGCAGTATGTTCTTACTACCGCCAATTTGGAATATCTCATCACCTACTTAGAAGTGGTTTTGTGATTCTCACAGTGGGTATCCAGTGCTACACAGATCTAAGCATTGTGAATGGAAACCGGCTTGTGCAGCAGGTGACACCAAATTTCTTTTTGAGTATGGATGTTAAGCATAACTTTTCTGAAAATCCTTTGGTCTGTTATTTGACTTTCACAAGGTTGTATCCCTCCTCAGCCTTTCCCTGATTTTGAAAGAGTAAATGTACCTAAAGTAATTCCTTGAAATTAAGCTTGCATTTTTTGAAAAAGCCACTCTTAATGTTGTACGGCTTGCAGATTTATCTGTTCTTGAATTTTGGATGGCACATATGATACAGACTCTGATTCTGTCTAGGAGCTCATCATACACAAAAGCAAATGGGGCATAAGTTGAAACAAATTGGGTTGAATCCGGATCTTAAACGTGCTTCAGGGTAATATAACCAAAATTCTTATTATAGTACCTAGTTCTGCAACAAGATTTCTCTTGCAAGTCAAAGCAAGAACTCAGAAGGTTTCAGTTTAAGTTTGCTTTGTATTCCCCGCACAAAATTGCTCTTTCAAGGCTTGTTTTTGTTTATTTGGTTTTTTTTTTTATGTGTGTTTTGTAGGTATTTGACTAGGTAGGAATTATGAGTACATTAATTCATTATAGTTTATGTATGCAAGGTGTTCACAAGTCATGTATGCTTTTATGAACGTCACAACAGGTGTCTTGAACTGTGTGAATAATGGAAATATTTTTGATATCCTGGCAGTTCCAAAAACTCATGAGAAGGGGGCAAAAAATATTTCTGCCTTTTGAAGTGGTGCATTTTAAAAGTCATATTGAAGTGAATTTCAGAAAAAAATTTGATCAGTTACTGCTTTGAATTTTTGTTTCCTCAAAGCTGACTAATCTGGTGCAATTGACATAAATGCATTAAGTATTTCATTGAACATGATTCTAATATTTTTGCCACAGATGTTTGTCTGAAAACCCAGCCCTAATTTTGCCCTACTTGTGGTGGTCACTACCTGCTGAAAATTAGTAGGCCTTCTGGTGACCCAGCAGTAGAGCTTGCTGTGGGTCTGTTTAAAGAAGTTGGTTAGGTTAGCAGAAAGTTAAATGGTAGCAGCAACACATATGTAATTTGAGAATTTATCTTTACCAGTACTAAAAGCTACAGTTCTGTAAATTAGTTTTAAAGGATATTGGAGGGATTCTTTGTATATATATGCATCACTGGAAGGGAAAGAATTAAGGTGCCAGGAGGCTCAGGTATTATTAATGACTGCATTCCAAGCGTTGGATATTGTTCATCCATTGCTATTGCTAGTTAGTATGCTACAATGGAAAACTGCTAACATAAAAACTTATTCAAATAATTCCTTGCTAAGAACACCACTTTCATTAGGGTTTTTTTGTTAGGGTTTACCACAGCACAATGCCTATGACAAAAAAGAAATTTCCAGAAGGCAAACATCCAGTTCAGAAGGTCTGCCTTGAGTGAATGTCTTTCCATCAAGTCTTTCTATTTGCTCCTCTGGGAAAGCTGCAACATTTTCTGGACACGGCCTATAAAGAAAATGTTTGGACAGTTATGAGGCTTCTCTTTTAATGATATTCTACACAGAAGGGATTTGTGGGCTGGAGAACATCCCAGTAGAAGACTTTATTGGAGATTATTAGGAAGACAGCTGCACTCTGTATGCATTTCCCCCTTTTAAGCCTTGCTTATTTACTTGTGTATCTATTCTAAGCTATGAAAAGCAACGTTCATAATACAAAGAGAAATCAAACTTTTCCATCATCCTGGAGGCATCTGTGAAACAGTTAAGTGGTTCAAAAACTGCTGGGAGTAGAAGAGTAGAAGAGGGCTACATATTTATGGTGGAGGGTCTCAAGCAGAGGCAATGGAAGCCAGGGATGCGTGTGATGCTCACTTGGGAACTCCTGTGACCATCTCCTGAGGATGGATGTTGTGAGGGGTTTCTCTGTGCATCAAGGAGTATCCAAAGCAATACAGAGGTTTTAGTGTTTTATTTCCACGTGAGGAACACATGACAAAATTGTCAAAGACTTAATTAGGCCTGTGGGACAAACGCTGTCGTCTTGTTGTCTCACTGGCTGTCTGCTCAATGACTAGGACTTCATTATCCTACAGCTAGTATTTGGAATAAAATCCACAGAGAAACTTCTGAATTTTGGGTGTTGGTTACATGCTAGTAGGTTGGGTGACATCAGTAACAGTTACTCTTATGTGCAACTGGTTTGTTTAGATCCCTGTTTTTGTTAGTATGGAAGTATCCCTGGAAGTTATGAAGTAGAATTTTGTACTTTTGAAATACAGCATTGCTTTTCAAATGAATGGTTTTGTTGATTAAATTGTTTCTTGCCTATGTTACACATTTGCTTATAACTAATTCTTCCTGGAAGTATCAATTTTGTTAAGAGTTTACCATATACTTCTACTTTTTTTTTATATTGGTGGCGACTAAGGCTGAAGAAAATTGCAGAGTTAATTCTCTTTACTTTATTGTATTTTATAACTATAGGAGTTTTTAAATTTATGTGATGGATACCCAAAATCTGGGTAAGAACCTAACATTTTTATTAACATAAACGCATGCATGAATAAAGATTCTACTTGGGGACCAGATCTTCCTACTTCTAGACATGGTGAATAATATTTTACTTAACAAAAGGTGCACTTACATCATTCAGATAGCTTGTTGAGTAGGAAATCATTCAGCTGAGAAAGGTTATGTGAGTTCGGTTCATTAATCTGTGTGTTCATTATGAGTGTGCTTGTCTTGCTTCATGATACAATTGGCTATGCATTAAACGTAAGTTTGATGAATTGATAGGTTGTCCTTGTTTTGCTGCTATTTAAAAATGCAGTTAGCTAATTGGAGCACTGAATAAATATTATTTATATTACTACTATGATAAAGTTCAGGCTTCCATCTGGTATTCATTTGAGGTGCTATGCAGATTACTATGGTCGTCTGTGTTGTATCTTGTACTTATGACTAATGAAGAGGAGTTTGGAGGGGGAAAGATAACATGTCAATTGGCTGCAAAAATTGTACCCTAGTTCAGCTGTGAACTTGAAGCCTGTTGAGGTGCATGGGGCCTCTAACGATGCATGTGTTTCTAATGATTTAAGCTTTTGTAATTTTTTTGGTAAATACTTCTGTAACTCTCTGAATAAAATCTTCGTTATTATAGATGGTTTCACAGGACATAGGGAAATTCTCTTTCAGCCATCAAGAGAAGTGATACAGCAGTTCTAACTAAAATTAAAATGACCCCAATATTGTTTGTTGGAGTCTAGTTTCTTAGTTATATCCAGTCACTAAAGGAAAGCAAATGATTTGCAAGCAAGAATTTCTCTTTAGTGTAGCACTCCTTATACCAGTCACAGAACTGAAAACTTGGTGTCTTCTGCTTGTAAAGATCTGGTATCTGTCCTGGGCCACCTGACATATACTGTGAACCCAAGTATGCATAGATGAAAAACAACTGATCACAAGAGCTATATCTATTGATGGAACAAAGTCTGTGTTCCAACAGATTGAAACTTGTTTGGTAGATTATAAAAATGAAGGCTCTAAAAGAAATTCCCTATATTCTTTCCATGTCCTTGTACTTCAACATTAATTAGAATTTAAGGCATCTTTGAAAACTGCAGAATAAGAACCTTGTTCATTTAGTTTTCCACAAATAAATTTGTATCAGGTAGAACTATACTTCTGTGTCCTGCCAGCATTTGTGTTGGTTCCCCGGTGATGAAGATACTATTTACAGTGAAATACAGGTTCTTGCTTTAATAAGACTTATTCTTTATTTCCGTTCATAATAAATGTCCCCGCTGCTGAAGCTTTAATATACGTACAGCATACAACTACTTTCATATAAGTAGTTGTATGCTGTAATAAAGAAATGACTCTTCAAGCTTGTTGGATGAATAAGGATATGCAACAAATGTCTGCCTACAAGAGCATAGTAAATATATGTTACTGAGTCAATTGTCTGCATTTGGAAGAGAATTCTTTTGTAAGGAAAAGAAAATCCTCTCCTACTGTTCTGCGGTCTACAGGCTGCATGACAGATTTGTGGAGTATTTTGAAATATCTAATAAAATCTGACTGCTTTCCGGTTTCCCTGAGACACCAGTTCTCCATCTTAACCACTGATTGAACCATGATATGTAAAGTTTAGGGATATTGAAAAATTTGCTTGGACTGATCAATTTCTTTCCCTACAAATGAAATACAAGTCTTCCTTGAGCTTAATTAACAACAGCTGCAGATGAAACGTCATGGTTTTACTCTGAAATTTGATATTTGAAGAAATTAGAAGAAAATCTTCTGCTGGTAATACACAATCAATACACCAGGCTGCACCAGCATCAACATTCTTATTACTTTGCTTTGGGATGAACTACTGCGACTCTTACCTGAAGTTATTTCAGATTTCTATGGATGGAAGTGATTTGGAGGGAGGTTCCTGCTTGCTAGCGTAGGCCATTGTGCTTCCCTACGTTAGGCTGGTTTTTATTTTTATTAATTCACTGGTTTATTTTTTGTATATCGAACATTTTGCAATAGAAGTGAGATGGAAAAGCTGATGGTTAGTTTTCATTTAAATCTGTATTAGCCTTCAGAAAAAGAAGAGGAAAAAAAGGAGCAGGATTAAAGATGACTAAACAAGAAACCACTCCCTTGTTTCTGCTGATGGCTACTTCTGAATACATAAAAATGATCTTTCCTAAGGTAGTCTAGAAAGATACTGTTTTTAAATGACATTGGATGTAATATTTAATTGTAAAGCTACACACATCTTCCTTACTTTTTCCTGGGGAAATATTAAACGGCTGCCCAATGTTCCAGTGTCCCAGCTGTGATAAGGGCAGTGGATAAACAGCATGATGTCTGGGAAAAAAAGAAATTAAAATCCTAAGGTAATTTTCTTTGTGGGGAATGTTCAACTAATAACAGAGCACTCAGCTCCTCCAAATACCCAGATTCTCTCTTTTCCAGTAATATGTGTACAAACAGAAAATACCTGCAATAGTCTTTAAAATAATTTACAAAACCATAGATTCTATTAACTGACATTGATCAACTCCTAATTCAATATAGATTCCCAATACCTTATAACTTTCTGGCAACCTAACTGACTTCTTGAAACAGACCTACCACATACTCTTCCGCCCTTCCACCCAAAGGACTACTAATTTTCAACAGATAACAATCAGAGCAAATCAAAGCAAATTTGATTATCTATAGTGGCTTTACATATTCTCATCAAATGATGGTTTCTTTGTGATTTTTCTTTGACTATACACAGTTGGAAAAACTTGACCTAAGTAAGATCATGTATGCCAAACTACTTGAAGAATAGAAGTTCCACAAATTGCTGGTTTGATTCTGTCTCGTCTACTAATCCACTCTAAGGTTATTCAAAAGAATAAGGAATTCTGAAGATAGTAGAATCGAACTAGTCTGTGTCATAGTAGAGTTGAACTTGGTTATTATGTACAGTCATATTGACAAATGCAGTTGAATATTAGTTTCTGTTCTTCTGGCTAATTCTCTGTACTAATGAGGAGACTACCAGGGGTCAAAATACAAGCCATTTACCTATGCTTAATAATACTTCACATAAGTTTCTATGCTGAAATCCTGATTGAGGATGGTGAGCCAAAATCCCATGTTTTATGCATGGACCTGAGTTTGACTGATCTGTATGTTATGGAACGAATTACTGGAAGTCTTGTAAATGACAGTGATATTCATGCAGACTGGCTTGCACTGGGCATGTTGTAAACTGCCCTTAGTTGCACTGTGGGATGGCAACACTGGTGTACTGTGGGACATCGTTAACTGGGCTGTTAATCATAAATGATACTACTTACCTTCTTACTTCCTTTCTACACAAGGGTTACAAAACTGTTGTGTCTCTACCAAATTAATTAATAGTTTAATAATTAATAATTTAATTAATGCTCTATCTCCATTAGTTAACACTGTTCTGAGGATACTATCTTCTGTAATACACTAATGAAAAATTGCAAGCTTTTGGGGTCACTGCTAGTTTCTATTATTATTTCATACATACACTACTAAGAATTAGCTCTGCTGCATGATGCAAAATATCACCTAAAAGTTCTGTGTGGATAATGCCTAACTTTGCCAAGTCTTTCATGTTGTCAGCACAAATACTCATGCATTTACATATTCTTCTATGTAATAAAGTAAATTCTGTTTTCCTGGGCTAGTTTCTTTCTAGTGAAGTTAATTAGAAATGTTGTTTCTCTTATCAAAGTGGACTTGTGTTCACTGTGTGGGCAGTCAGGCAGAAGCACTGTCTGAAGAAATTTTTTTCATTTGCTCCAGGCATAGATGCCCAGAATTTGAATAGTTATTTTATAAAGCATGTGTGCATTTCGAAAACAACCTATAGGTCCCTCATGGTCAAGAAGCAACTGCCAGAATCTTACCTCAGGGCAGAAACTGTAGCAAAAAGGGTCAGTGGTCACCGGTGCTTCCTATGGGTCAACTAGAAGACACTAAACACAAGAACAGTCATTGAAATCATACCAAGGTATATGCACAGTTTATCTGTAATATACAAAAGACAAAAGCACAGCTATCAAAATTTCAGACTTTTTGTATGGCAATGCAAACAAGAATCAGAACTGATCCAACGGTAGACTGAAAATAAACTATTGTGATTTGATTCAGTGTTGTTAAGTGATGCATTAGGGTAAAATGGCTCACTAAGCACATTAAAGGCTAAGTGATAAAACCACCTTGTCATTCTGTTTTTCTGCACATTTATAAAAACAATGTAAATGAGTGGTTTATAAATAATGCTCTACATACTTGTCATGTCATAAGATATCACACAGCACACAAAAAAGCATGCTTAATTAAATTTTTGAAAGTTAAAAGATTCCTTCATTTGTGACTACATATTTAATGGCAGCAAAGTGTGAGGACAAAAGTGTAAAAATACATCCAGAATTGCCATAGCAGGTTGCTGACCAGGGCAGAACTATTGCTGTAAATTAGGCATATTTTACAAGAGGAAAAAATATTTTTTTTTAATTTCACAAAACATAGTGCAAACAGCAGTTGGTTCAGCTCTTTTTTTGCTCACCAAGACCTTCCACAGCTTTGTTAACAAAGTCAATTGGACAGGAAGTAGAGGAAGCCGACTTGTTAATTTGCTGATGTTTTCATTGCAATTAGTTAAATCTTCCAAGCTTGGTCCGTTTGCAAACAATTTTTTTTTTGCATATGTGCGTGCATCTGTGTGTGCATCTCTCATATAGCAAACTTTCATGTCAAAATTCCATTTAGTATAGACCAATTTTTCCCAATTTAACATAGCACTTGGAATGTGAACAGCTGAAGGCTGCACATACGAGCAGTTTTGTGTTGTCTGACACTGACTTGCAGTCAGCTGTATGGTGGGCCACAGAATATTAACTCAAGTTATATGTGTGTATATATATATATATACACACACACACACACATACATACACACATATATACAAACTCAGGTATATATATATACATATACACACTCATGTTTGTATTCTTGACTATAAACCCGATTTATATTCAAGCCAACTCTGCTTATAGTCAAGCTAACTCATGAGAACTATAATTTTAGATTTCTCTACAACTTCAAAGCCAATGCCGTTTCTGATATAGGTTTCCTATAATTTAGAAACTCATAGAAATGCACTACAGTTCATTTTTGAGTTACATCTGACTGATCTGTGCTCTTGCATCAAAAATCCAAGTAATTGATGATTCAAATATCCTAGTTTGAGGGAGAAATCTGAGGTTTGATTAGCTTGAAACTCTTTTTGAGGAATTTCAATAATAGCTACAATTCAATAGAAAATGCAGCAGTCCGAACACTGGATGAGACACAGGAGAAAACTGTTGTTAGTATTGCTACTAATTTCCAAGAAAGTATCTGCCCCAGTCCTACAAAGTAACAATGTTGTCATGATATTGTACCTTAAATCTCTTTCATTACTTAGACAGAGATGGAAATCTAGTGAAGGGCATGTTGAACCCTAAATCTTGTCAGTTTTCCAGAAGCTTTCCAGAAATATTGAAATGCTAGTCTCATAATTCTTAGTAATTTTTACAATTTTGTTAAGGCATCATGAATAATGTTATAACAGAAATGATAGGAAAGATACGCAAGAATATGTATCCTGCTGTCTTTCATTCGAAGTAAGTGAGTCAAGGGAAGGATACATAGCACTGCTTGAGTTAACTTCACAGTTGTCCTTTAGATACATGGAAGTTACAAATGTAGTGGATACGATAGGAAGTTATTTGTGATTTGGTTTTAAAAATGACCTTATCTCTTCCTTTAGCAGCAACTCTTAATCTGCACTGAAGTTAAAATTCTTCAGGAAGCACCCTCAGGAGTTCACACACAGCAATGCGTATACAAATGCCATCTACATAGTTCATGAGAGCTTGCAAAATTTCCTTCCTTCTGTAAGGTTTCAAAAAATGGATGCTGTTTCAGCATCGTTTTTGTGCTTCTACTCAGTCAAGACTGAATAGCAGCAGTGAATGAATGATTGCCTGAATTTACAGTCCTGAGACTGTAAATTCACAGTCTGGGGGTCTTAGAGGTGGCAGGCATTAAAATAGAAATGATTGGGTTTTATGATTGAGAATGTTTTCTTATAAAAAACCAACATGGTAACTAACTTGCCACCAGTCAGGTTCTCAGAGAGAATCTATCTGTCAGCAAGGTACTTTAAAACAATATCAGATGGTACATTAATTTACATCTCCAGCCTTTGCTATTTGTCTTCACAGGTTGAATTTAAAGGACTTACAAGTGAAAAAAAAGAGATGGAAGAAGCAAGGTTTTTTTGATAGTCTGGAACAAGGTAAATGAAAACAGAAAGCATAAACAACCTCTTTCAAAGGTTTGTTTGATGTCTTACTAATTATGCCAGGATCTTCTGATCAGAGTTCTTCAATATCCACTGAATTAATTATTACTTGAATTTGAATAGCACAAGTGAAATATAGATGCTGTAGCTTCAGTTTGGGGTGTTCAGCAGCCTTTGTGAAGACAAAATATTATTGTAAGGAACATAAGATTTGGTCCATTGTTTTTATTATGAATTCGATGTACATTTTATTTTAGCAATGAAAGTAGTAATTTCAAATGTTCAACTGTGCAGTCTGTGCATACAGTGATGAGCTACTGAGTTTTTTCTGTTCTATTTTTGTTCTAAGCAGATCAGTACATGCCTATTTATTTCTATTTTAGAAGTCATCAGTTAATTTGAATACCTCTTTTGGACGATGACCCATTTGGTTGGCTTGCTTGTGAAGCAGGAACGGAAAATTGCAATTACTTTTATCAGCGAGTTCTTTGTCCGTGATTTGCAGCAATAGATGTGAATCAGTCATGCAGCATCTTCTGTAAGGTTATTGATATGCTGCAGCTGCAAAACTTCTTGAGGCAAATGTATGGAGACGGAGCTCAAAAGACCAAAGGATGAAATCATGAGAGAAAAGAGGTGGGAAATGAATGCCAGTCAAAGTGAAAGCCTACATCAAGAAATAGTACTCCAGCAGCAGGAAAAATAAATCTAAGATCCTGACTACTCTTTATGGATTAAATATCGGGAATAATAGGTTAGAAACATAAAAGCGGCTTTGGGTGGTAGTGGTATAGTTTTGTGCATGCCTAATTCTGCATGCCTTGAAGTGAATCTGCCAAGGGCAGAGCCTGGGATAGTCTGTCCCAGAGCTGCCTGAGAGCAGACAGTGCCTGCAAAAACCCCTCTGGTGCGCAGTTCCTCTGTTGCATCCACCCTGTGCTCCAGGCACACGAGACCTGTCCTGACACCTTTCACAGGAGACTCCTCTTGACATTTCAGTTGTTCTCAGGGAGCTGTGGGAAGAGGTGATTACCTGAGTGTGTTTGGGGGTTCTAGGTTGTGCTGCCGCCTGTGATTGTATGGCATCCATACGGATGGACCCATCTCTACCACTGCATGTTAGGCGGTGGGGCCAGGCAGGTGGAAGAGAGCTCTGCCTTTCCCTCACAGTGAGGGAACACACTATGGATAGTCCTGTTCAGACACAGAAGGGGCAGTGATGCCTAGAATCACTGTTCTGGTTTGTGGCCTAAGGCCCATTTACAACCCGCTCTTTCATTTCATGCAGATAAGGGATTTTCTAAATATAATCCTATTAGTGTATTATGTAAAGTCAATGCATTTGTATGTATGTTTCGGTGTTTGCAATATTGGATGCTTGGCTTGTAAACATGCTGGAAGGTGGAAGAACAAATATGATTCATTGTGCAGGTAGTATAGTTTAATACAACTCTGGATGGAATATCAAAGTCAAATGGCCTTTAAAAATGGCATTCAGCCACATTGACGGTAGCAGCACTTCACTGCTATTCTGATTGCGACATGGTATTGCTGCTCACTGAAGTTCTACTCTATTGGTCACATTTTGCATCTTCTAAAAATAGACAGCCTTCAAAATCAATTCACAGAAATAGAATTTATTAAAATCATCTGAACGAGGAATGTCAATGGTAGTAGACATGAAATACAAATTCTATTCAACAAAATGCTGTTATGTCAAATATCTGTCAGTTAAAATGAATATAGGGACAATATACTTTGTTGAGACAAAAAACAGACATGGGAATAAGGTCTATTTCTTATTATAAAACTTCTTAAAAAGTGACAAGAAAATTGCTTAAAACAGAATGGATGCTGGTCATTAATAGTCCATTTCATATAAACCTCAGGATCTTAAATAAGACATATGAGATACTTGATTAGTATAAATACACATTTTAGAGGCTTCCTGAGAAATCATTATAACAATGATGTGATTCTTTATTAAATTTAGTAATGTGATTCAGATTCTTCTACCCTCTATTCAATTGTATATATACAATACAATATTTCATGAAGGTTCTAGACAAATGACTGAGAATTACTCTTTAGTTTGTATTTACAGAATGCCCAAAGCTTGTAAGGCAGAACTTTTGGGCTTCTGTATTTTGAGTTTAGCCACTGCTTATCTTTCAGCTTGCTAGGAAGTGGCTAGTGGGACTAGTTCTGGGTCCCGCTGAGAACCAGGGAACATAAATATCACTGCTAATGTTGTATATTATTGAGATATTAAGCCACGGTTGCAAATGTGAAGAAAATACGCTGAGAAGTAATACTGGCTGTGTTATAAAATCGAACCAAGAAGTGATGCCTGAGTTATGCTTGGTTGAATCACCCAGGGACTTGTTAACACCAGGAAACTGACTGATGGAGTGTATCAAATGACTATGATATTCAGGGCAGTTCCAAACAAGGATATTAATTCCTGGCTCTGTAGTTTTTCAGTTTTAGTAGGGCTCATATATGGATGTTATGTCTGAATATCACCAACTCACTAGTTACCCCAGAATGGCTATGCCAATCATTTTTCCTGTGCTGACAAATTCATTAGGGCTATTGACTCCTATAGCTGTTTCTAGATCATCAGAGTGCTAGTTCTACTGGTCTATAAGTCTAAGGCATTGCAGCAAAAGAATATTTATGCTTCAGTTCCCTTTTCTCATGATAAGCCCCTCTTTGTCCCTTCAAGCCCCTATTTTTTCATAATTCTTAACTCTCTGAGTCAGCTGGTGTCCTTTCCATGTTTTTCCCCCTCAAATACAGTACTAGTAACACGCTATCCAGAGAAGAAAAGCAGCTGAAAAGAAGGCATGTTCACTTGAATGAATCTCAAGCACACTTTTCTTAAGACTATTTAAGTTTTTGCAGATCTAAGTTACCTATCAATTGGGGTTTTTTTGTGAATTCAGGGAAACTTTAAAGGAGTCTGTATGGGTATGACACGGCCGTTGAGAAGACCACAAGAAAGTGCAGAGCACTCAGTCCAAAACTGTCCTGAAACTAATGCTTATCAGAGTTCTTCAACTTGCAGGTCGCCAAAATGTTGTCAGTGAAAGTGTGAATAATCATCTTGATTCTCATGGCTTTCTTCTATACACCTCCCAAAAGTAGTCCTAGTGACTTCCTCTCCCTGACTGTAGTGTCAGAGCTGAGTGTATCAGCCTTTCCTGGCTCTCCCACCTGGAAGTTCAGCTACCTGGGAAGGGAGGCAGCTCTGACAGGGCAGCTGTGCAGCTGTGAGAAGCCCTGACTTCTCTTGGGATCTACTTTTGAGCTGAGCTCTCGCCCTTGGTTTCTGCCCGAGCTACGTTACAGGGACGTGTAGTACGATACTACCTTGACTCTGATTTACTGACTTGGCTCCCTGTATTGACCTCGGGCCTGCTTCATTGCCAGGACTGATGTGGCAGACACAAGTCTCTTGGCCACCTGGGTATCCCCACGTATCCCTCCATGTTCAGATGTGGTGGATCTGTGCTCTTGTCAGAGGGTTGCTGCCTCTACCGTCCTTGTGGTTCTTGGTGCTGGTTCACCCTCCCTTGCAGAGCAGCCTGCCCTTGCCGCTTCCTGACACGTTTGTAGAAAACTGCCAACGAGAGCAAATTAGTCTAAAGTGGTGAACATCATCTGGGAGAAGCAGAAGTGCTTATTAATGCATTTTGCTCAAGCACGCACTCAGGAAAAGCAAAGGAGCAGAAGAATGAAATACATTTTATTATTTTTTCTGACAGTTATCTGTTAGCACCTGGCAAGTAAAGGATATTATCTTGAAAGATCTTAATTTCGTTTCTGGTATTTTTTTGTCATGTAGGGTTTTTTTTGCCTCTGGAAGGTGATTTGGAGACCTAGCTATTATATAAAAACATAAAATGAACTTTTTTCTTGGTCTTTCTCTTTAAATATTACATTTTTCCTCAGCTGAAGCTTCTAGAAGGTAGAGAAGAACCATTAGACATGGAACATGCAAATTGAAATGTCATCCTTCATTTGAATTTAATCTTTGACATTTCCCTTTGAAAGAGACTGTGCTTGGATATTAACACATGTTGGTAGAGGTCTGCAGTAATTAATATGTACAAAAGAAGTTGCTAACAAAACAAAAAAGGGAATAGCATGCAAATATTAAACTCAAAAAGGTCTTTGATATAACCATTGATGACAACACCTGCTTACAGACAGGAAAACTGCATAAACACCATTGAAACGAAGAGCAGGACTAAATTTGTCTTAACTTCTCAATTCAGATTTTCTTAAAATGTAAGGAATTTTGAGTTCTACCCATGCTAAATTTTGAGTTTACTAATCAAAATTGATGCCTACAGATATTAAGTCTGAAGGTAAGGCAACCTTACTTTTTTCTAAGGTTCTAATAATTCCTTCTATTCCAGGGTTTCTGTTGAAGGTTTTTTGAGATGGCTTAGAGTAGCTACTACATTCCCAACATGTGGACACAGCATCAGGTTACCAGAAAGCTGAGATGCCAGGAAGGGCAGTCTGGCATCTCTGTTATACTGTACTCCAGCACGGCAATTTGGTAGGGAAAAATCTGCTGGGGGGGAAAGGAGGGCTGCTTGTTCATACATATATGTATGATGGCTACACATACTAGAAATGCTCCTTTCTGAACAGCAGTGAAATGGACATCAGAGTGTTCTCCAGGTCAGCTTTGGACAGATATCAAGAGTCTTAAATCCTTCTCAAAGTATTTTCGTATTTACCTCTTTTTTTTTTTTTTTCCCAACTCAAATCATATGCACATACATGCATATTCCTTTTCACGTATGATGGAAATAAGATATTTCTGTATCTGAGTTTGTCAGCAGATCACATAGGTAAAGTTTCACTTAACCACGGTGTGGTGTCATCTTCTGTGTATCCTCCTAAACTCCAGAATGCTAATGGGTGGTAAGAATCATGTGAACAAAATAACGTATGCCATATGGGCACAAACTCCACTAAACTTGGAGTCTTTCCTTGATTCTGGGTGGCTCTGGATTTTGATGACTAATTTGTGTCTACTTTAGATCTAAGAAACAAATTGAGAGACTGAGGCAAAATACTGAGATTGGCACTGTCACTGTGTTAAAAAGAACTACATGTGGCAGCTGAGTCTGCCATAGCCCCATCAGTGAAGTTGTCTGCAGTCCACATGTCTTCAGCGGAGCAATAAGGAAGGATTAACGCCTACACAGTGACTGATCCTCCTTCCCCTTCCACATAGTCTCCTTGCAGTTGGATCTGCTTATCTGCTTTATTTAATTCTGTAGTCCCACTGTAACCCTCATGTCTGACTCTTATCATCTTCAGCAGAGCTGTGTGAGAGTTACCCAAGGTAAGCTGAGATTTACCCTGGTGATCCTCATGATACCTGCAGTGAGACGGCTGCTAGTGGACTGACTGGGAAACAAATTTAGTTTTTTTTCTCATGAACTTTGGATAAAATTAGCTACAAAGATTGCTATTAGAGCTATCGGTGAATAAAATTGATATCAGCTTTAGATCAGGACTGTAATGATAGTCATGACAACAATTTTTTGATTGTCTGGATATATCATTCATTTAGAGACAAAGTAATTTTTTGGCAGCCCCCAAATGATCTGAAAGAAGATTGTTTTTTGACCTTCAAAAAATTATACAATGCTAACAAAACTGTTTATAATCTTCAATAACTGTTCTTCTTATCAGAACTAATTTAAAATTCATTTCTAAACCCTTTATCCATTTTGAAATTTGTAATTATTATGCATGCTTTAAGTTGATAAGGGATCTATAATTCTCTGTTCTAGGACTGTTTTGCACTTGGCGAATTTCTCTAATGCACACCTCTTTCCCATGGGAATACAAATATAGCTAGCAAATTTATGTGCAAATCAAAGTTCTACTGGTCAGCTTACCCACTCCAGTGAGAATGAAGTAAACAGCATGTACAGGCTGAGTAAGAAAACTCTTAGGTGTCCTGGCCTATTCTGAAATGACTGATGCTGTTGGTGAGACTATTGGAAATATTGAGAAGGAAGGAATATGAGTAGCAATAACCCCCTTAAAGAGGAGTCTGGATATTTATGCATTTAGAACTCCTCATAGCTCAACATAAAAAGTATACATTCAATCCTGATGACCGAAGCACGATTTCATTAACTTAGTTATGTCTGTAATCATTTTACTTACAGCTGAACCTTGTTAGCTAAACTGTATGTTGATACTGTCCTGAAGGACGGGGATTTTCAGATTACACTGATCATTTTATAGGGGGACCTTGAGATATGGAAAGTGTGTTTATTATTATTCTGTCTTCTGCTATTTCCTTTCTGCTGAAATCACACTCAGATTAGGGACACAATTACATCAATCGATTTAGACTCTCTCTGTGTCTTTACAAGCTCAGTAATAATACCCTACATTACAGGAGCATAGGCATGGGGATATGTTCTTGTGTGTCCTTCCTCTAGGGAAATAACTGCTATGGGGCACAAGAATGGTATCTGCTGTAGAAAACAGAGCCAAACACATTTTGCATATTTTACAAAAGGGCTGCAGTAGAATTACCTGCTATTTTTACACTTGGAATTCCCTTTCGAAAAATTCTTTCCTTTTCCTCTTTTATGGAGTATGAACCTTACCTTTACTTTGTTTTCCAGTTCTGGCTCAGCTAATATAGCATTATGCAGAGTAAGAAAAACAATGAGAAATGCAGAATGGATCACTGCAGGCTTGGTTTTATTTTTTAAATACAAAGCAATTTTAGAATTATTATTATTTTTGGGTCAGAGATACTCGGAAATAGAAACAAGAACCTTAAGTGAAGAAGTTGTAAAGGAGTCAGGACTGAGCTGTTCCTGCTTAGTCTGAGCCTCCAATACAAACTATAAACATTCAACATTGTTTTTAAGGAAGAATATAATTTTTCTGACTGATATTTGGTTGATCAAAAGGAATATCTGGAGTATCCCAAATTTATGGTGGAGTCCTAATGGGAATGTCCTAAATTTTCTGAACGGCACAGAAAAATTAGAGCTCAATCCACCAAAGTATGTAAAGTAAGCAGGTTGGCTTGATGGTTTATACTGATGACATGCTTAGAGCCTTTGCTGGACTGGCAATAAATGTTTTTCTCAAAGTATGGAAAGTGCTATTAAGAGATGTTAGTGATTCAGTGAAACCTAAGTTGTAACTTGGGGACTCAGCAAAGTGGGGCTGGAAAGTGGTGGTGGAAGAAGTATGGCTACTCCTAGGTGAAATGGCTGATGCAATCTGGATGTTTTTCTTGGTTGCTGCTGTTACAGTGTTCAAGTACCTTTATTGATGGTCATTTGCATGGCATGTAAGTACAGCCATATGGAAGTATTTAATCAACTGAAAATGTGTATTAATGTGATGCCTTAGACTCTCATTGAAAATTCATCGTTTATGTTTCCTGTTCTCCCCTTGAGAAGAAAATTAGGAGGTGGTGTAGGTAAGACGTGTTTGGTTTCACTTTCCTTTCTTGGTTTCAAGGTACGACCAAAGGTTTCTATCAGGTGGCAAACATTGGCTGGTATTCATAAATACTTTCCTTGGACTGCTGTCTGTCTTGAATATAGTCATTGGCTCAAGAGCTGTGGGGGTTTCAGTCTGATGTCACAGCATGTACTGGGTACTTATTTTTTAGGTAAAAAGTTGCTCCTGACCTCCTACAATGACTTTTTTTACTGAAAAATAATTTACCCATAATGCTGTTTCTCCACCAAGGTAGTTCAGGATCTACAGGTCTGTTGCCAGAGGTTTTCTTTCACTTCAGTTGTCAACCTTCAGTTGGGAAGAGAAAAGAAATAAGGAAATGAGACCTGAAAAGATGCAGGTGGAAGGCAGGCAGGGGAACGTGGTGGAGTAATGCTGGTAGCCAGGCCTGTCCCTTCTGCTCTGGCTTTTTAACAGCCTTCTGGCCACTGTGATTTTTGTTTCATACCCTTTTGCCACTGGACTTAGTCTTGCCTCCACATGATAACATGGGAGTTGTGTTCCCATCTGTCCACCCTTCTTTGCTTGATTAACCTCTGGGCAGCAGACAGCGCAAGTGGCACAGAATGTGTTTGCTAAATGAATGTGAAAAAATCCTGCCAGGCTGATGGCTTTTTTGGCACAGTGCCTCATGGTAGCAGTACCTCAGCAGGGAGGATGTCTGGGCTTTAAAATGGCTGAGTTTATTGGTCTGTTCTCTCTACCACTGTTGTGCTGGTGAGATTGAGCTGTGAGTCTGTGTAGGAGTCAAGACATTTCAGAGTCCTACTCTCTCCCATTTCTTTACATGCTCTTGTTGTGCCCTGACAGTTGCTTTCAGAATAAGTTATATGTCACTGTGTCTTTCTTGTACTTTTTATTTCCTTCCAGTAAAGTTCAGAGGTGAGGATCTGACTGCAAATATTCCCTCTGTGGCTTTGCTGCCCTCTTAGCTGCAGTGGGAAGGGGTTATGTCTAGGGAAAGGTCATTGTTGGGACTCAGATCCCGTAGCACCCTCCTGCCCTATGGGCCTCATAAGGTGGTAGAGAAGCTGCACTAAGAGGCACCTGGTACCCTTCCGCACTGGCAAGGTTTCCCTGGCACTGCTCTATCCAGTTTTCGGTATGGTGCTTAAAGAAAGGCATTGACAGGCCGAGGAGGGTGCAGACAGAGGAGGTCCAGGCCAGGAGAGACCATTGGTGATAATCACCTCTCTGGCAAACATGAACTCTGAGAAACACTTCAATGAAGTGCAGGAGCTGAGAGGACGTGGTCTTTACATATGCACAGATGACTGCAACAACAGTGACGCTTGTCTGCTCTCCCTGCTGGGACAAGGTGTAATGGGATGAAGTCTGTGGCAAGGACCATTCAGATTTGGTGGTAAGAAAAATTTCTGGTGACAAAATGAGGGAGTACTAGATAGATTGGTGAGGTTGGTCAGAGTCTCTGATTTTGTGAACCTATGAGGACAGGCACAGTAATAGTCTTGGAGCAGAGCAACAGAAGGGACCTGAGGAAGTCACCCTGTCCTGCCCCAAGCTTTTTTGATAAGGTCCAGCAGAAAGTGGCATGACAGAAAGATTGGGACTGTACCTCCTCTTCACATATATGATGTGATAAATGGTAGCCACATCTAGTATTAGTCGTGGGCTATGAAGGCATGTGCTCATATTTTACATCTGCAGTTGAGCACACAGAAATTCCTGATTTCCCATGTATTTTTTAATTTGAAAGAGAGTATCTGAGACCACCTTTCTCTCTAACCCAGATTAAGGCACATGTTGGGGATACTGAAGAGTTCCTATCCTGAGCCGCCTTGCAAATGGAATATATATTGACTCAGAGGAAAAGCTTCAACACGCAATATCAAGACTTACTCAGCCCAGAACAAGTCTAATGGTGAAAGCATTCCTCTTCCAGATACTGGGTGGATGAGAGTAGTCAGTTGAATGAACACGAAGAAATATTGTGGCTAAGGGTTGTAACTAACCAGTAAGTAATTCTGATCTCATCTATTCTCTTTTGCTGTTGTTTTCCTTTGTGTGTTTGTTTCCAGTTTTCTTTTTTTCTCAGAAAAACCACTGACATCTTGTTAATACAGAATGGGAAATGTTTTAAGTTTTCTGAGACCAGGAAGCAGCTTTCCCATTCATCTGCTGCCATGATTTATAGCCCATACATAGAGGCTTTTTTCATTTGTGTCCATGTTTTGATGTTGACTTTTTTTTTCCAAGTTTTTAAAAAAAATTTGCTAACGTTGGTACATTTCAACTTTGAAGACATGCAGTGGACAGGAATACTGCAGCATGTTTGGCTTCGCTACACCACTACATGTCTGCGAGTATTGGTTTTAGAACTGCATTTATCAGCTGTTGCCTTTTTTTCAAAATATCTCAAGATACCAAATCCAATTAAAACCAAAAAAGGAGGCAATAGACAAAACAGCTGAGGGTCATGAGTTCCAGAAAAACACCAGAGTAGCATGCAACAAGCATCAGGACATAAATAGGGTTACGCTTACAATGGAATACATCATCATTCTGGATTAGATGTATAATTCATGCAACCTAGTATTGTTTTGACAGCAGTTACTATCAGTTTCAGGGAAAATTGCCAGAAATTACTCAATGGATAGTTACTGGAATAAACATTTGTCTTGAAATATAGGGGTTCAAATCTGCTCCACTTTGTTTGCAAATGAACCCTATGGATGCTCTCATTAGCTACATCGTAAGGACTTTCTGAATCTCATCAAGTATTCGTTTTTGCTGTCTTGTGGCCTGTAGTCCCAAACATCAGCTAAATTGTAGGGAAAAGTTTGTTTTCATCTATTTTGTAATGTACTTGACTTCTCTTGTCCCAGTCATTCATTGCTTTTACACCCATTCTTGTTCCATTCTTGTCCCAATTTATTCCAGTCTATTCTCATATGTGTCTTTGCCTTTAAATGGACAAAGTCCAGTTGTGCCTCTTGCAATCTGTGGCTTAACCGTGCCTTCCTCTCTCTTTATTTCTCCTTTTGGGAGTAGTCTTGTTATATCTGGACAGTCACATTGAATTGCTTCGTATCAGACTTTACAGGGTAATATTTTCAGAGTTTTACTTTTATTTTTTTGTGTAGTTGAATGTTTGCTTATTTTCATTTCTTTTCATCTCTGAACAGAGGTATTTTCATTCAGTTATCAATAAACCTTCACTGTTTTCTCTGACAGGTTAATTTAGAACACAGCAATATGCATAGAACTTATTTTTTCCTAGTTTATTTTTGTCTGAAATAAATTTCTTTCTGCACTGTGATATCTGCTTTCCTGGATTTATTACATTCATAAGTATTTTCTCAAAATTGTCTCTGATCTTAAATAAGAATTTTAATGGGCAATTTTATCCTGTCCCTGGACATATCCTACTGTTTTGTTCTGCCATTCCCTGTGATTGTCCCACCAAGGCCAGGAGGACTGGACGACCATCTCCTGTCAAAAAACCATGCCGTCGCCTCCAGAACACCCCAGCTGCAATCTGGATACTGCCAAGAGCATCCCATTGCTCCTGCCGCATGCCCTTCTGCTCCCCTGTGTTTTCCCTAGCACTGGGGCACACCTACACCCTGTGGCCCCACATAATGCCTGGTACTCGAGACTCCCACTGCCTGTCATTACCCACAGTAGATGTATCACAGGAGCATTTGCTGATGAACTTTGAGGTTAGCAAAGAGCAACAATGTTCCGTGGGGCTGTGGGTGAAATAGTAGGGACTTCTCCAGTGCCAGAAATCCCTTGTGTTGCCTGGGTTCTGACATCTCACCTTTTTTTTTGGAGCTGACAAGGACTGGGTGCTCCTCTGCAAGGTGCTGTTGCTCCCAGGTCTGTTGTAGCTACTGCTGATCCTTTCCCAGGACATGATTGCTGCATGCCGTGAAGATGCTATGCTCTCCATTTTTTGGATTAATGCTGGGAGGACCACAGGAGTTGGTGAGGTTTTCTACTTGAAAATAATCTGTCTCTTGCTCTTCACACAAGCTCTTTAATAATTTTCTAACCTTGCTAAATTCCAGCCTGTGGTGGGTGACTGAGAAATGTTTGCCAACACGCTGTTTGATGCTGAGGCAGTGCAGGCTTAACTCCTGCAACAGGAATGACTGCGGCGACAGGATGCAATTGCAATCCAGGTCCCTCTCCTCTTTGCTGGGACAGGGATTGGTGGCTAGAAGTAGATGCTTATCAAAATACCCATTACCAAAAGAAAACTGGCTTTTAGTCTACATTTGTTTCTAGCTAATGAGGAACTACATGCTTGTATTTTTTCCCTTGGGAATGCAGAGTTGAATTATTTTTCCCAATTAATGCACAGCTTTTTGGATTTAAAGCAGGCTACTCTATGTACTCTGTGTCCTCCTGCCAAGTACTTAAAACCCTAATTAGTGATGCCTCTTAAGAGATGGTTCTTTTCTGCCTGCACTGCCATTATTCTGCTAAAATCTGTAGTGTGGTCAAGAATAGCCAGTGCTCTCTGCTCAGGACTTCCAAAACCACTTTGTTCATGAAGCAAGATATGTTTTGCCACCTTCACTTTAGGCATTTACTCCTCTTTTTGGATTTCGTGATAGCCCTTTCAGCTTATCCAGTCTGATTCAGCACTTGCCTGTGATCTATGTATTCCCTACCTGATCTACCCCAACACTGATCTTTGTCTAGATACACTTCAGGTGTTCTTGCCAAAACTGAGCCTCTGTGCATACTCTTACCCCATGCAGAAATGAGCATGATGATGCTCTTCATGCAGCTATCACCACTTACTGGTGTAGTGTGTTCTTCGTTAAGAAAGACATGCTGACTTGTGAGTGGGGAGGAGAAAGTGTTTTGAATGAGACACCAAAATAATAGAGTGCAATATAGCATGGTGATGATTTGGGGTATGCAGCAGGAAGTTTTGGCATATTTTCAGGCAGAATCTGGGAATTCAGGTTATGCAGACTGCTGGTTTGGAGGGTAACTGGGAGGCACAGGGAGGATGGGGTGCCTTCCCGGTTTTCGTTCCTCAGGGACTGCCAGGCTTCACTGGAAGGCAATCTAGTGGTTTGACAGTGTGGACAAACAGGGACTTTGGCAAGGAGCAGGACAAATTAGTTGTTTGTCAGACCGCTGGTGCGACAAGACCTTGAACCTGTGGCCATAATCCAGTCTCTACCACGGTACACTGTGGGTAAGTGGATAAATAAATCAGCAGTCCCGCACAAATGCAAATCAGTTTTCTCTTTTTAGGCAGTAAATTAGCTTACACACGCGCTGTTGGCAATTCCCTACAGAGTATGAGAGGGAGATACATTGTACCATAATTATTTTGTCAGCAAAGGAAACTTAACTATATTGATGTATGGGTTGAGAAGAACACTACTTTGTTTTTCAGTGCAGTCAATCATCTGTCCTATCATTACGCTAATGTAATGTGTACTATTTGTGCAACCTATTCAGCTTCTTTCCTTGATAAACATAACTGATAGGCCAGAATGAAATGATGTCTTTGTACTGATAGTTTCATAGAAACTTAACGCATTTCTGCCAAGGTGATTTATTTTTATTTACTTTTTTGGAAAAAAAAAAGTTAACTTTTAAAGATGTGAAAATTTATATTATAACAATTTGGCAAGGCTTAAGATTACCATCTTTTAATTTCAACTTTATTCAATCAGAACACATTTGCTGCTGAACATTAAAAAGAAAGAAGTGATCAGCGTCATGGGTTAAATGCAAAGAATGTTTTATTACAGCACTACACCACCTCTGAAAGTATCACCTCTGCAACAGGAGAAAAAGTTATAATTTTCTCATTTCAGTTTATTTAGCCCGTTCATGAAAATTTCTACTAGCTCTTTTATTACAAAATGCAGTGCCTAAGAACAACCAGTTTAATTCTTTAACTATAAGTATTATTTCTGCTATTAATCAATGAGTTTCTATACAAAACCTATTTTGATAAGCTTCCTTTCTCCGATACACCTTGTCATGGTTTGGGCACACTTTACATGGCTTTGCTTAGCTAACATTTACTTAAAATAGAGGTCCTTACATTTTTAATTAATCTACAGTTTCTATCTGCATATAGTTTCATAGAAACCACAAGTTAAACAGTTTCTTTGTACATTTTTATTAACACGAAGATATTCCTGAATTAAGAAAGTGCAGAAATAAGTGAGAATGAAGACTAAGTAAGTGAGATGAAAAAAATACCACAATGCAGTAACAGAGAACTACATAAAAACAGATTAGCTGGCCTAAAGTTAGGTTAACAGCAGCTAATGTTAGCAAAGCTTGAGACTCCAGCAACAGAAGAGAAGACCTAGTCCTCTGCCAAATTCCCAGAGGGAGGAATTCCCACAGTCTGCTGATAAAGTGTTTCACAAGCGGCTTTTCAAACTCTACACTTTCAGAACAGAAAAGTGTCGGCAAAGATTCGAGGCAAAGAAGGAGAAAGGGTCAGGTTTTGGACTATGCTGCTGCTAGCTCACTGTTTCCAGGAGGCTCCTTACCAAAACCCCTGGTATTTAACACATGGACAGCTGTGGTGTTCCCTTGTCCTTGCCCAGCTGCCGCAGCTGGTGAAGCCAGAGGAAAGCAGAGCAGCAGCCCCATGGGGTGCCAGGGGGGCAGGTGGCACGGGGACCCACAGATGAGCCAAAGTGGGCTAGCAGCTGAACAACATGGGGTCGGGGGAAGGCAAGCTTTTCCTGGCACTCACGGGGAAGGCGTGGAGTTTGTCCATTGAAACTTGCTGAGTAGAAAGCGGAAAACCATAGTTCACCAGCTTGGTATCTTCTGTTCAGCTGTCCTGCATGTGTGTGTATTTATATATAGATGACGATGAGCTTATTTCTTTTTTTCAGGATTTAGTATGCTTTTTAATATTTAATGGCTATGGTAACTCAGATACATAAGCAGTCCATTATAAAATTATACATCTATAGAATCTATCAAAAGCAAAATACCAACCACCAATGAAAGTTGTAATCCTGCAGCATTTCTTTTTTCTGCTCATTAAAGGCAATGGAAGGCATACTCACTAACTGTGGAATATTTATTCTTTTCTTTCACTGGTTAGATAACTAATAGTTAATTACCTAATCAGTTCCATGAAAATGGTGACATAAGATTTAGCCTTTTAAGGAAGAGCAACTAAAAAATTGCTGTCTCGTTAACCTAACTCTGATCCTTGGAAAGATCCAGTAAAAAAGTTAATTCATTAAAAACTTGTGTGTAAATCATGTGATAAATAAATTAAATTAACCAATTTAAAAAGTCAACAATGCAAAAAGGCCAGCATTGATATTTTATATATCTGATAGTCAGGTTAATGTGATTTTCTTGTTTGTCAAAGCAGCTGGCTTGCTGAGTAAGAAGGTGAAGCAAGATGTAACTTGTCCTGCCTCGATACTGAGTCCAAGAGTAGTCTGCGAGGCACTTTTTACAGCAATATAATGATTTTTTTTCTGAACATAATGGATGTTAATAATGGAACCAGTTATTCTCTGAGTGATTGCCATGGTTTGGTACCAAACTGAAAATGCTTGAGGTGCTTTTGGTAATCTCTCCCAGGCGCTGTTTAACTGGAAATTGCCATTACTGATTTCAGTCACTGATCAGAGAACACCTGTAAGGCATTGTTCGGCAATGTAATTTCAAGGGAGTTAATACATGTACTGCATTCTCCCTAAAATAATTTAGGATTCTTCTTTAGGTACCTTGGTCACCAGATTGCTTACGTGGGGTGTCCTCTGACTAATGCTTTTATATCATACTCCTTTCAGTCCTGTCATAGCTAGAAGTTCTGGACTAAAACACCAAGCTGTTCTTTGTCAATATTTGTACCTGGAGAATTTGAATTACATATTCCTAATATCTACTCCCAAGTATATTTGCATTGTACTATAGAACTCTTTAAGCTGCATCGTAAGATTTAAAACAGGTCATTCATTCCTTATTTGCCCCTGCAACTCCCATGCCCACCTGTGATGTCTATCTCCCCTCAAAATTATGTCAAGCTATTAATTCTTTAACAGCAGCATGCCATCATCCCTCTTGATAATAAAGATGTGTGCTGAGACATGAAATTGAGCATGTTCTGAATGTCCAGTACTCTTTCACAGGACAGTAATTGGATGCAACTAAGAAAAAAGCAAAGACACATGAAAAGATAGATGAGACTGATCTTATAACATTATTGATTCTCATACTGAAAAGACTGTACCCACAAAGATGGCACACAATTTGTTGTTCTAAAAATATACAGAAAATTGACTGGAGTCAAGGAGAAATTAATCTATGAATTACTGTGTGAAATTAAACCTACGAACATTAAAAGCAAAAAAAGCCTGTGCGACTCATCGAAATACGAAGTCTTTAAGCAGTATTCTGTTAACAGCTTTTTCCACCAGGAAGTTAACTGTTGTCTCATTTGAAAAGTAATGGCAGTCCACCTCGTACAACACTGACAGAATTTGACTTCATAGAAAGCACTTTAAAGTGAATGGGGACATTACAAAAGTCAGTGAAATCCAGAAAAATTAGTATTGTTTACTTGGTAAGGAAGTCAAGAAATAACTGATTTTTTTAAGAAAAAAAGTTCATTTACTTTGCTTGTCCATCCTGCCTACTTTTTAGCTATCGCTGATTAAGGGAAGATTGTGTTTCTGCTTGATCAGCTGACTTTGGGATAAATAGCAGACTGGTCTCTGGACCTCAAGTCGACATTTTCCTTTAGCTTTAAATAACTACATACAGCCAGAATCTGTATAGCTCATACTACCTTCCCACTGAGGATTTCCATTGATTAAGCACCCCGCTAAAATCACTGAGAACACTTAACACGAGAAGGGTGACAAAGAATGATAAAAACTGTCTCTTACTAAATAGTGTTGATATTCAGGGTCACAGCACCTTTCTAGTTGACCTTTCTCCAATGAAAGGGAGAGAAATGCAGGATTACTCAAAAGCAAGTTAAAGTTTTATCCAAAAGCAAGAGGAAAGGTTTTATAGTTAAATGATCTGTTCTTTTGTAAAACTGAAATAATTAAAAACCTAGTATGCTTTGTGACACGGCAAATACAGGATTAATCCTCAAATACAGAAGAAGAGAGCATAGCAAAACTACACCTAGAAATGACTGTTTGTTGGAGCTGGGTTAAAAGGCAGATAGACGTCATCTCTTGAGGGTATGAAGACAACTAGCTGTGCATTATTTCTGTATCCAGGTGCTCCTTTCACTGTGCAGAAGAAAGAAACCAAATCAAAAGGAAAATGGCTCTCCAGGCTGTTGGTCATGCAAATGTTTCCGTAGCCCATCCCCTCCTCTTCAATAAGCTGCTTTCCCTTCAGATGTCTCCCCTGTAAGCACAGAAGTTCCTCTCTGTTTTTTTCCCAGTTCCTCTCAGCAGCAGAAGTTTACTGACTCTGAAAACTGTTGCTTTATGTCTCAGAAGACTTTATTAGTATTTCTTTTTAAATTTCAAGCCTTGTGTAAAAATGATCATTTTCTTCTTCACTTGCTGCTTTATCCAATGTAAGGGCGTGCAACTTGAAGTGACAGGGTAGTGCCTCTGCTGGAAATGGGGAGTGAGTGAAACAAACCATCATGTCTTGCCTCTCTCCCTCCCACAAGGAACTCTTGCAGTCACACAGCCACAGGCAAGTAAGAAGTCTGTGAGAGGTAGAGGAGGTCGCAGCCTACGGTCAGTCACCACCTCCCAGGAGTAAGAGCCCTTTGGAGACAGTCTTGCTGATTCCAACAGCTGAAAGACAAGGTGTCAGAGCAGGACCCCTCTGAGCTGATAGACACAACAGGTAAGCCAAGATATTATTGTGTGCTTAAGGAAACGTAGAGTTTACCAGTTAGGTGCTTTTAACAGCTGGAATATTTTTTGAGACAAAAACTTTAAACAAGGGAGAACCAGACGATACGAATCTTACTCATCTCTTTCTTTACCCTTTTTAAGTATTGAGCAATCCATTTTTCTTTAAGCTTCTCCAGCTCCTCAGTTAGCTGATGATCAATTAATTTGAGCATTTACTCAATTTACGATTGAGTAACAATTTTACAATTAAAATTGAGCTTTACTTGTGAATGCAAGTCTTTTCCAAATCTGTGTTTCTCCTCGACATTGAGGTGAGCCTACCTAGATTGCAGGGTGCTATTCAACACAAGTAAAAAAGCTGGTCTGGAGCTTTACTGGATCAACAGCACCTCTCAAGCCTTAGAAATGTATTGCTTAACTGTCAAATAATGAAAAGAATGTATTTATATTATAGCTGTACTTGGGGATAGTGTCACATCTGAATTCACAATGTAATCTGATGAAATAAAAGTGGCAGATAGAAATCATTGTCCTTTATTTCGCTTTCCCCCATGCGACTTATCTTTTACACAAGAGTAAGAACGCATCACCTGCTGGGAACTGTTATGAATAAAATAGAAAGAGCAACGTGCATTTTCTTGCTAGAGGTGTTTGGGCAATGAATAGTGTTTGTTTTAAATTCCAAACCAGATGAGATTGTCATCATGGATTATTTACAGAGGTCTGTGTTTATGCCTTTCCTTCCACTTTTACTGTAAAAACTTTATCATTATTGATCTTAGATCTTTTCCAACTCATTAGCTTATCCCCCAACAGTCATCTCTTCTCAAATTCTTGGTTATGCACTCTGTCTTGTAGACTCAGCATAAGCTTATCATGACCAAACTTACTTTGATTCTGCTGCCACTTTTCTATGGCCTGTTCAAGTTCACAGCTCCTACATATCAGTATAAAATCAAAGACTTTCTATAGCCTGAGAATTCAAAGATAAAAGCTTTGAGATTATATTTGTGTTTGTTAGTCTGATGAGAATGCATCTTAAAATATTTAATTTGTGAGAGTGATTACACATCCTGATTGCATGTCCCAGTATTCATCCACAGAAATACACTAACATATTTTAATTTTTGTTGGCGTGGTACAGTGTGATACAAAGCACAGCATACTTCTATGATGCTAACCTGAGCAAGAATATTGTTGGTAATAACCTTGCATTGCAAGTGATTGCTATATAAATACCTCTGTAAAAAGTTAACTGACCATTTTTATTTGGGGAAAGGAAAGCTCATGAAAAACTTCTATTCTTTTCTCAAGTTTTACTACCACTGTAACACACCTTATTATTTTTCTAAGCAGCCTTGAAAATGCTGACATACAGCCAGAGGTGCATGAGGTAAAAATACTGATACAGTTGATTACTTTTGGCTTTGTCTTGCAAACATGCAACTTTAGTCCATGGATATATATTTTTACATTATTGTCTGCCATGGGGTCAGTTGCTACCACTTGTTCACCTTGAAAAAATATGCAAGTATTTGTGCCCTAATAGTAGGGCACAACACACATGCTCAAAAGTTAATTAAAATTATGGGTCATTCGGAATAAATGCCTGACAACTTGCTTAACAGAATAATTAGCTTTGCCTCTGCTCGCAGGGAAATGTAAAAAATGATAAGACAATTGATGCAGTCATTGACCATTCACAGCTATGTGCCACAGTAGATTCATACTTGTTCTGTCCTGGTGGGTAGCTCATACAGATCAAAAAGCCAAAAAATGCCTTCAGACTGGAATGCTTGTTCATGTCAATGTGATCGTTACTATTCTTTTGGAAGTGCTGTGTGTATCCATATGTACAGATGGTGATCGGGGTGTTTTGTGTGTTTTTTTGGCAGTGTGCTGAATTGGAGCAGAGCCAGTTAGTATGGCACTGGAGAGGAAAAAAAAAAAAAGATTTTTCTCAATGTAAATGGGTCATTTTCCAATATAAATTGGAATTTTTCCAAAATCCAGTATAAATATGAGGGGTGCTTCCACAAAAGTACTTACTGTAGCTATATTAGTGAAATTCCATTGTAGTTACTTTAAATATATTTTAAATATACAAATATACTTTGACTGTGGTTTATTTTCTACCTCTTCTGATCCAGATGGAAACTGTTTTTCAACTGCATGTCATAAAATTAAAAAATTTCTTTATCTTAAGTCATAGATGACTACATGGCAGTGGTTTAGAAGGCACGTGAGAACCTTAATAGAAAAAAATTTTTTGAGTATTTTTGCTTTTCCCCTACCCTCTTATGTAAGGTTTGCCTTCTACAATAACTTGGTCTTTAGAGCGAACTGCAGATGATAAATCCAAGTGTAAAAATAACATTATTCTGACACAACTTCTTGACACTCTGCAGACACTATTTGCATGAAAAGTTTCTGATGTGGCTAGTGCCAAGAGCACTTACTGAAATCAACTGTAAGGCCTCTTAAGCCCTAGCCATACCGTGCCAATGCAATGCTTCCTCTGAAGTTTGTTGGGCTGCCCTGGGTCGGGGATTAGCCACAGCCTCAGGGCTTTTGTTGGCTACTCTCTGTACCATGTTGATGTTTCCTGTGCAAGTCTGTATGAATTGGGTTGTCCTCCTGCAGCTACGTCCAAGGCGGGTTAGAGAGCTGGCTAAAATAACATACACTGCACTGGGAAGACAGAGAGATGGTTTTTGTTCTTGGCTTTGCTATCGCGAATTGCTATGTGACCTTCAGTAAGTCATTGTGGTGGGTTAGCCTTGGCACACAGCCATGCTTCCCACCCAGACACACTCTCACTGCCCCACCTCAGCAGGGCAGGGGGAGAAAGTAAGATGAGAAAGCTCATGGGTAGAAGTAAGGACAGGGACATCACTTACCGTCTACTGTCTCAGGCCAAACAGATTCAACTTGCAGAAAATTAATTTAATCTATTGCCAATTAAAAGTAGAGTAGGATGGTGTGAAACAAAGACAAAAATTAAAACAACCCCTTTTCCAGGGCCAACTTCACTGCTCTACCAGTGCAGGTGGATGGGGAATGGGGGTTGTGGTCAGTCCTTAACAATTCCTCTCTCCCCTTCCTTCCTCCTCACGCCATTCCGTTGCTCCAGCATGGGTTCTTCCCATGGGATACAGCTCTTCATGAACTCGTACTGCGTGGGCTCACCTCCATGGGCTGCAGTGTGGACACCTGCTCTGCCGTGGGGCACCTCCTGGTGTTAATCCTGCTGTTTTACCCTTTTAATTTATTTATTTTTCCTTTCTGTCTCTCCCCCCTCTCTCTGTGTGGTGTTTTTACCTTTCTTAAATGCCCCCACTGCCAACACCTGGATCCCTGCACCCAATACAGTCATGTACCTGCATTTGCTTTGCTTCATTCTTCATCACCCATTTTGCTTCCATTCCTTTGTAAAATGTTTGGAAAGCAGCTGAAAGAGAGCCCTGCGTCAGTGCTGTTTTATTCTATAACTGTTATAAGTAAAATTGAAAGGTGTTATTTTAATTTATTTTATTGAGAGGCACAGATACTCTTGTCTTTCTAAAGTGGAAATCCTCTAATTTTGGACAGAAGCTGTTGAAAGTCATGGACTCTTCCTTAGTTAGAAATAATTCAGGTCTGATGATTTTTAGAAACAATCCTGCATATGCTGTGCAATATAATCTGTCAGACAAGTATTAACAGCTACATCTTGCCTTCATCATAGCAAATGAGAATGGTATTCAGGTTCATTTTTTCCCCAGTTTTAATAACTATCTAAAATGCTACTCATTATAAAATGACATCCAAGTGGGGTTCAGATCCAGTGCCCTGCTCTGCTGCACTCTGGCTGAGCAGCCTATGACAAATTGCTTGATGTCACGGCAAATGTCTTCAGGCTTCAGCAGTGCAGAAGGATGTCTGCCTGTGGGCATGGTCCTCTTCACCCTCTAGATGTGTCTGCAATAGGCCTGTAGGTACCTAATGCAGGCGTCCTGTGTAGCAGACCCCTCATCAAAACATAACTTGTTTTTAAATCTTGCAGTTTCTAGAAAGCGCTGGGAACATTGAAATCATGTTGCTGCTTGAATTTGACTCAGTGGTAGGACAGCTTTTTATCTTGATAGAGATCCTTAAAACTAAAAAGAGCTGATACAATAGGAGTTTTTAAATACTATGAATTTACTCTGTATTACTAAAATTCACGCAGAATTTGTAGACTAATGTTTAGTACGCCAAGAACTTGGGTGCTTCTCCCAGTGGGGAGATCAGGACTTTTCCCAACAGAGTAGAGAGGTGAGCTGGAAACTAATGGACTTCCTCCTATTGCAAACCTTAGCAGTCCTTTAAAGCCTTGAAAATGTGCTAACTGTTACCAAAAAGGATGTGTTGGCTCACTGCTGGGTGTAAATAACCATTAAGTGCTACAGCTGATGTAAATTAAAATGATGGTGGACTTCTAAGAGTAAACACCTGTCACTTAAAGTACTTTCAACATTTTTTTTTTCTCCCGATACACTAATGTAGTATTTCACTTTCTCCAGAGACATTCTTGCTGCTACTGGCTCAGGCAAATGCAATATTCTGATCTTTGCTCTAACAAGGAATTTTCATTAGTGTAAAACCAGGCAGTCTTGAGAGGAACACCAAGCCTCCGGTCATGAAACTTCAGATCCTTCTGATCTCAGTGACAAAAATTTCACTGACCTCAGGGAATCTCAGATGCCCTTGTTGGAAGCTACTGACTTTACTACAAATCTCTTTTCAGAGGAATTATTGCTTGTGCTTCTTGTCCAGTGAGTGATCCTTATGTTCTGTTTAATTCCAGTTTCATAGCTTTCATGTTTATCTGATGAATTTTGAACCCCTTTCCATGTCTTTTTTTCTGTCTCACTCAGTTACTTATTCATTTTCCAGGTCTCCTTCTGCCAAAACATTCTGCTTGCATTGTAAGCATGATATCCTCTAACTTTTTGTTAAGCTCAGCAACGGCCTGGGTATGCCAAAAGTTTTCCCATAGGCTCAGGATGCTATTTTATCTAACATGCTGGCTGAATGGAGTGTCAGACTTGGCAGGAAAGTTAAAAGATACCTGTGATACTTAATGGTGAGGTGTAAGTGAGGTGCATTTAAAAGGGAAACTATCTGGGGCAGTGCAAAAGGTACTCAATGTAGGGGAAAGAGTAACAAACTTCACTGAGACTCTTGGCAGATCTTTTGACTTTAGGTCTTGGCATGTAGGGGACACCCCTGTTGCAGATAAATCCCCTCAGCTCCGATATAATATGTATATTATTTTATATTACCACCTTTGAAAGAAACTCAAACAAAAATATTTATTGTCATACTGATGAGCATTGCATAAAGCAATCATTATCAGGGCTGACAAGTGCTTTTCAGAAAGCGGTATCACCACCACCAATTTTCTGATCTCTCTCTCTTCATATAGAGTATTCTCAATGTCAGTTTTCAGACATCCATCAGAACACTGGGCTGTTGGTTTCAGGAAGTCTTCTGCAGCAGCTTCCACAACTCCAGTGCTTTATATCCAGTAGTTCTCACAAAACTTAAGCTTATTTCACAAAAATATTGGTTGCAGAAAAGGAGGAAGGACAACAGCTGTGCCTCTGTCCTTAACTTTGCAAAGTTTTCTTTCAGGGAAGTCCACTGGAGAGCCAGGTCCCTAAAAAGTATTTTCTGAATAGTTAAGTAATGGGTAAGTCTGAAATTATTTTTGATAGTCTTCTTAATAATGATAAATCTGAATAGAACTGGGAAGACTAATCTATTCCTAGAGCTATGTTCTTCAAAAACCTGATGTCAAAAATGAAATAAAATGATTGTCTATACACTTTTTGTTAATTCAGGGGCTTTCTTTGCATGGAGAAAGGATTGCCTCTGTTGCAGCCCTAAACAGTGTGAGCATGGCATAGGGAGGCCATCCTGAAACCAAAATCACTTGATATTCTTCAGGACTTGTACTAACAGATAATAAGATAAAATTTCCATGGAGTTTTCTTTTGCAGCTTATCTTCCCTGTTTATTTCCAGGCGTAAATGATGAATATGGTCCAGTCTGTAAGCCAGCTTCAATTAAATGGATGGTGCCATTAGCAGAAGTTAGTGTTGATTAGAATCTCATTTGTTAAAGTCTGAAGATAGGTCTTTTTTTTTCCCCTTCTCATCTTCTTCTCCTTTTCTTTCCTTTTGCAATGGCCAGGTATGTTTGTCAGTAAAAGATTCTCTGTCAAAATGCCTGGAGCCTAAATATGAAATCTGACAGGCATTTATACAAATAAGTTGGCTTCTTGTCACATTTATGTAGTGTTAACATAAACTTCTTGGTTTTTATTACTTTAAGAACACTCTCTTTCTTGGAAAAAAAAGAGATGTCCTTGAGGCAATTAAAGTAAAAGAAACTGATACTTCAGGATGAACCCAAGTCACTTTCATGGCTGGAGTTTGCAGAACAAAGATGACAGAATGGTACAAGATGATCTTAAATGTATTTTGTTCAGGAACCTCTGTTCTGCTGTGTCAAACCTTCTTTTCCCAGTGATCATAAGCCCGCAGTCTTTCATTTTTTGTTACGCTTAGTAATGGTGCAGCTGCACCATGTGTCCTCCTTAACAGCACAAGGAGCTATTTCCTACGGAGCATTGGCCGAGATGAATGTCTGACATTGCTAAAGAAAAACCTGCGATAAAGACTTGGTGGCAAGTAATAAGAGATGTACTGAAAAGGAACCAACTGCAGGGAAGCAAAAAGGGTGTGGAAAGTTGTACTACTTGAGGGTGACAGTGAGGTTCCTGACTTCACTGTCTTGCTCTGTAACTTTGGACACTCCCGGTGCCCCAGGGCTACCATACTGCTCTCTGCAGAGTAGGACACTACTAACTCTGTAATAAGTGTGAAGGAGTATGCTCCTCTCATTTGTCTCTGCATTTAAAACATGGACATAGTGTAGGCTTTCCTTTTCTTGAAGCATCTTTCAGCTCTTTGAATGAAGTGGAAAACTGTGAATTACCAAACAGCTTCATCTATTTTTGTAATCCTTCCCCATCAACAGATGCACACATCTCTACCTGCATCCACAGCAATATTGTTTTGTTTGTTGCCACATCCACTATAACTGTTTTTACCTAAAAGTTAGAATCTTATGATATTAAGATTGATAACCATGCAATCTTCTGTATATATATGCTGCTAAAATACCACGATTTTTAGTTGCAAATCTTCCATAAAAACTAGAAAAGCTTTTAACATAAGAATCTACTGTTGCGTATTGCGTTAGTAATTCTCGGAGAAGGGAGTGAGCAACATGGAACAATGGTGTCCTATCAGTTTGCTTAGACTGTCTTGTCCTTCTTCTCTTCCAGGCTTTGAAGAAGTGTTTGATGACAAGGAACTGTGCCGATCCTCACCTGCTAAGGCAGCGGTAACACAGGATCTGGGTGGGAATAAGTTCTCATCCCTGCTGATATTTGCACTTACCCATAGTACATCTGTGTTTCAGGAGCTTAGGAGAAAATAAGAGTGAAAGAGATTTACTGGGCCACAGAGTCTAATCTACTGTATTCACAGCCAGGTATTTCATATAATCTCTTTAAAAATATGATCAAGCTCCATCTTTGGCTAGAAACAGCAATCTCTGGGGTGCTTTCAACTTCTGGCTGCTTTATGGGTTACAAGTCTTTTTCTGATCTCCAGTCTAAATGTATTCACAGTCAGTATATCCTGCCCTTCCTCCCTCTCCCATTGTGGTTTGGGCAAAACAATGCTTTGAGTTGTTCTAGTGATAATGCTAATTTCCTGTGACCTTTCCATCCTTCAGTGCTACTGCTAACTGGGTAGCTACAAAGACAACTTTTCTTTTTGTAGGGAAGCTCTGTTAATGAGTCAGTTTTTTAAATTTCAGAGTACTTTTGGGAGGAATAGAAGTTTGCTTAAGGTCAAGGAAAAGATTCTCAGTGATGTAGTTACACGATCAGAGTTGCAGTTGTCTCTTGTCATGTTACACTTCAGCTGTGTCTATGCTCATAAGTAGTGTGACCTGTTAGGCTACAGACAAGGTTAGTGCTATGGTGCTAATGTTTTTTGGAGGTGGGGTGGAGTTGTTTCAGAGAAGCACTAGTCAAGTCCTCTGCTCTGAATGCCCATTAGTGGTTGGAGTGCATTAGGGCAGTCCCTGGGGAACATTTAGCTACCCAGCGTCATCCAGAAGGAATACAGCTTTTGTGGTCTGAGCCTGCTCTGTGGCATGACCCAACACATGTGGAGGCAATTGGGAAATTGCCTTCAAAAGCACACTCCCCATCTGGCCTACAATGATAACGTGTCTATGTCCTTCCCTTCTTACAGCACTCCACTGCTGCAGGCTTGAGGTGATGCCCCCAGAGTCCTTGAGGTGGACTGCTCATATTTCTTCATGTGAAAACCCTAGCTGTATGAGGTTTAAATGTAATATGTTCGGGGACATGTTAGTATTTCTTTCAGCACAAAATGAAACTGTGAAAGTGTGTCCGCTGGTTGCCCCCTCAGCCCACAGTTGGTACTTGATATTTTTAATGGGACTATTGATAGGTTTGGTTGTCCGTGGATTTTTCCTTCTTTTTTTTTTCTTTGTTTTTTTTTTTTTTTTTTTTTCTTTGTTTTCTTAGGCTGTGCTGTGACCTACTGAGTTTATAATTGGAGACAAACTGAAATAGCACCACCGGAGACTGCAGCAATGATCTCATTAAAAAGTCAACATTTGCTAATAGAGAAAAACTGATGCTGAAAATGCCTTTAGGTGGAAATTCCTAACAAACCGGATTCTCTATAATGATCACTTACATAGCTATTAAGGCTGCATTTCCTTTTGAGAATTCATTGGTTTAATGCAGAAATGCTGAATGACGGTGTCTTTTCTTTTCTGATATGTCATTTAGAAGGGACTAAGATGCCATTATTTGCTATGGAAACAGAAAAATGAAGGGCTTATAAGTCCTGAACATTTTCTCATACCTCAATTAGTACTGCTGCAGTTTAACCATCCAATATCTGTTTTATGTTGTTTATTGTGCAGCCTGTTTTGGGTGAATGGAAAAAAAAGTAACAGTGAAAACAGGCAAAAATAACCACCGGGCAAGTAAGAAGGTTTAATGAAGACTTATTTTATTTCAAGTATGAAATGTGAGACGTGTGAGTGGAGAACTTTTTGGGACAGAGATTTAATGGAGCAGGGGAGAAGTATCACAAGTGGTCAAGGTTACCAGGTTTTTATTTGGTTTGTTTTTATCTGTGCTAGTTTTTAGGCATTCAGCTAGAAATAAGGAAATAACTTCAGATTTTCCTTTAGCTTTCCTCCTTCAGAATGGACTTCTATGTTTTCGGTGGCACTCACTGCGGTTTCACAGGAAGATGAAGTTACTCATCAACAGTCAGTCTTAATCTCCTAATGTGATGTCCTCTAGAGATGAAGGGTGAGGCGAGACTTTCCTTGTGGGTAAGAGGTGATTAAAACGTTCAATTACTCTATCACTGCACCTGAGTGAGTGGAACAAATAAGGAGAACTTATAGAAAATAAAAACAAACTATACCAGAAATACCATGAAACCATCTGTTATACTACAGTAGAAGGAAGTAAGTAGAAAATTCAGGTAAAGCTGTTTATTTATCTAAAATGGATTCGTTCACTGTATGTATCAAAGAATAGCTTCTGTACTTCATTTAATAGGAATAATAGAAATTCTTTTCTTTCTAATTATGGAAACGTTCATGATACAGTGCATAAATGACTCAAGTATCAGGGAAGAGAGTCTTAAGACTCAGGTGAGTGTTAGATGACTGAAAAAATGACATAGTGACATTCAAACATCTTCTGGTGGCTCATTCAAAGCCTGCTGAAATGAATGCTTTCTGTAGGGCTTTTTTTAGCCTTTCAGAGGGTGAAATATATTTAACCAGGTAAAAATGGCTTTCTAGATTTTAGAGGCCAGACCTATATTGTTGTAGAAGGTCCCAGTTTCATAAAATGTAGGTAGTAGCTGCCTCTTGAAATCAGTTAAAATTCTTGTCATCACCATTGCTATTGCAGGGATTCTGTAGAGAATTATTCCTATGGTACTCCCTGCACCTATTTCCTAACTGGGAAAGCTATTTTTATAAAACACAAAAGCAACCAACTTGCATAGATATGAAGGAGCTTGAATCCTTCATTTCTGTAATTAATCCAAACTGAAATCACCGGTTGAAATTTTCACAGACTCAGAAGTTCAATCTGGATGCAAGCTGGTCACCACTCTGTTTTTCAAATACAGAACCAAAGTTTAGTCACAATTTGGTTTAGAGAAACTAAATGTTTATTTAAGCTGTTGTTGCACTTTGCACAGACATAAGAGTTATTTGAAGTATCAGGTCTACATAGTACCGATTCAAAAAGTCTGTGTTTTGGTGAGGTTTATGTTAGGTTTTGGTTTGTTTATTCTTTTTTTTTTCCCTGTTTTTTTTTTTTTCTTTTTATGGGTGACATATGGGAAATTGGGGAATGTCTGGGCAACTTCCATCAGCTACTTTCTGTAATCAGTGACTAACAACTAGCACCTTCCTTTGGGTAAGACACAGAAGGGGACCCTCTATCATGCTAAGCAGTGGGTTACATATTCCTTTTGACCAAAGAAACCTTGAGGTGAACATACAATATGTACCAGTGCTCCCTCACTTTAGGACAAAAATTAACCTGTTTCTGGTGCTTCCTACAGACTCAAATTGGGGAATTCAGCACTGGAAGTACAGAATACAGAAGCCTGGGTAAGGAGCTAAGGATTTTGTAGGAGGGGATTGGTGTAAACGTTCACTGTCTCCCTTGTATCTGTTGTGCAACTGGACCACAGCAGATTTCACTGAGAAATTCCCTAGTCGTAGAGCTTTGAAATAACAAGGTGGTTATTTCAACAATAAGTGGTTGTTTTAGCAGATCAGTAGAAATTTGTGAAAAGGCTATTTCTGTGCAATTCCCTGTCACCAAGAACCACGTGTCTGTTGTGGACTGAACCTGCTCGACTACAAAGAGAAAAGGCCTCTTCCCTCTCTCCCCGCTTTCTTTCCCTCCTGTTGTGGTTTTGGCCAATTGGCCAATGGCTGGCAACAGATGATGCTCCCCCACAACAGAGAGGAGGAAGAGAGGTAAAGAGAGATTTACGAGTCTAGAAGAAACTAAACTACTTTAATGAAATATTAATAATAAAATATAAAGGATAAAAATATAAAATATAAAATATAAATATAAAATATAAAATATAAAATATAAACAGATACAGTATATACAAAACTGTATTAAACTCCCAGGATGGCATCACCGGCAGGCACTGGGGAAG
>VYZM01019469.1:26741-38983 GCA_013398915.1 Dromas ardeola | reverse complement strand
GGTGGGAACTGGATTCCACAGCTGGAGTCAGGAACCCACGGATCGGGATCAAAGGCAGATGAACAGACAGGGTCCTCCTCGGATGTCGGCCATTGAAGGAAGAGACTTGACCCTTTGATCCCTCAGCTTTTATACTGAGCATGGGGCAGATGGGATGGAATACCCCTGTTGGTCAATTTTTGGTCACCTGTCCTGTCCGCTCCTCCCTGCAGGTGGGACCCCCTACGCTTTTCCGTTTTCGACCCTCCAACGGGACAAATAATGAAGTTAGCTGACCTTGGTTTTTATAGCAATAAGTATAAGCAAGAGCCTCTCTGCATGCCATTCCTTGGCATGAACCGTAAACACAGGTCTTATCACTCTGAGAATGAAACATTTTCAACACAACATGCTGTTAATTTCAGAGAGTTAGAAAAGGCTTAGCTAAGAAATAAAATTACTGAACAGAAAGTTGGTTCTGTTTTACCTCAAACCAGGACACCTCCACAGCCTCCGTATCACCCCAACTAACCCCCTCCCCATGCCAGGGGATCTCCCTGTAAGACTGGGGTCTGGCGCTGAGGGAGCTTCACCTTGCAGTGTTGGGGCCAGGGACCGTGACTGGGGAGCCTGGCACGCAGCTCGCTCTGCTGGGTCCTCTTCTCCCACTTTATCGCTCTTACAGCGTGCTCTGATCAGTCTCTCTCTGCTATTACTCACAGTAGAGCTGAAAAAATGAACTAGCCGGGGTCTCTATATCATATGTAGGCTCTTCTCTCCTGCCTTCTGTGGGTGGTAAGTGTGAAAACCAGTGTGAGCTTCAGCGCCTCTGTGAAGCCCACGTTTGCTGACTCCCAGTATTGCACACCTTCAGCTTGGTATCCGCTCTCCAGGCACATAAAGGATGCAAACCAAGAAGCTGTAGTAGAAGGAAGACTCTGCTAATGCTCTTTATGTTATTAAAAGAATTCCCCTCTTCCTGCTGTGTACATATTTCCAAGATAAAACAGCCCTGGAGTAGGCTGCAAGGGATGATGTGGATGAGAGAAAGGGACATCTTGCGTGTCTTGACATCGCTGCAAATGAGTTGATGCTCTCCATCAGAGTCACCGTGAGGCATAGAGGGTGTTTGTGGCTGCTAGCTGCACAGAGGACACGTGGCATGGCAGGGCACTTGAGGACCCTGGATGGGGTGGTGGGACGGCCCTGGGTGGCCACGCACTGCCCAGCTGCACCCCTCGGGACCCCCCACTGCTCCCAGCACCCCTCCAGCCTGTGCTGAGCCCTGACGTTACTGCTCAGCCTCGTCCAGATTTGATTTTGCTGCAATGCAATTAGAAAAATGCACTGGTGTAATTGGAAGAACAAATTAAACAAGTCTAGGCAAACATCAAAAAGTGCATAATTCCAAAGGCAGAACTAACACACATGACTGAGCAATGCACATAAACACAATTCCAAACATATAAAATGTTAAGTTAACTAGAAATCAATATTGCCTTTTTGTTGCTAGGATGTCTTCTCTTGCTCTCATTGGAAGACACTTTAACAGCAAAAACAGGTCACACACTGGTAATATTTTACACAAAAAGGGCTAGGACTGCAAAGTCTGACAGTGATCTGAAAGGCGAACGGTTTCTTACAGGCACTATCCTCATTCCCTCCCCCCCCTCACTGAATCCACTCTTCTGAGGTTTGTGATTAACTTGTAGATATCTGAAACCTTAAAGTCCAAGCATAATCTGGAATTTTCAAAAATTTATAGATATATTAGAAACTGTGTTTTACTACTTACTGTTTACTGCACAAGTCATGCCTGCTGCAGTATTTACATACTCTTTGAAAATCATTAATTTTTCATGAATATACTGGGTAAATTGCCAATCTCAGCATGCATAGACATACTTGCAAAGTGCAGTAAGGGAATACAAGATCTTTTGGACATGCCAAAGCAATAGAAATCTATTTTAGAGGCTTGTGTGCATCAGCATTTCAAAAACCATTTCCATGATGCATTATCGCATTCTGCAAATCATCTGTTATCACTGATAATCTTTTATTAGGCAATTTCCATTTCAAAGAGTTTCGGTGGTAATTTTTCAGCTTCCTCTTACCTCACCCTTATATCCTTAACAGAAAAAAATTAAAGAAGTTAAAGGACATTTATTTTAAAACAAAATATAAAGTGATCCAGTGCTACTTTTAATAATGCATTTTCATATACAAGAAGTGAGGTGGAAATAAATTTATTCAGCATAATTCTTAAAAGTCATAGCTTCAACTCTTTTAAAAATAACTTAATTTTTGTTACTGTTCAGAGTCCTGGAAGCAACTGAATGTTTTGCTGTAATGCGTTACGTAATGCGTCGAAGAACATCCAGTCTTTACAGACATCTCTGGTTATGAGGCAGGTTTTGGCCTCATTTAACACTGTTTTACACTACTGTGTTCTGCTTTTCTCTGTGGCGTTTTCCCTGGCTTAAGTTTTGTGCCACAGAACAGAAGCAAACCCTAAAACCTCCACAGATTCTCACGGCATTCTATAGCACCACCTTTTTTCAAAAGGAGGGCTGTTTAGAAAAGGATTTATGTGCTTAGCTTTCTTGAAAAGTGTCTAAGCCCAAAATTGGACTCTTTGCCTGCAGGCACTGAGGCTTTTAGTATTCTTCAGCCACGAAACGTCTGTGCAGGCAGCATTCAGCAGTGTGGGTCCCTCCTTCGCTTTAGCCCCTTTTCTTGCATCAATCTCCTAAAAAACAACCAGAAAAGAAGCTGGTGGCCTTCTCTCCCCTCATCAAGCAGCTCAGCGTGGACAGCCTTTCTTTTACCCATGAAGTGATTTCACCCCACATCTCCTACCATGCTGCTTTACCTCCTAAGTTACAATATACCCTCTGGTGGAACTGTTCTTTTTCACGCACGTTGAAGCTGTTCCTTTCAATGTTTGGCCTGCAGCAGGAGCTCCATTTGCTCAAGAGCATCTCTGGAACAGCTGTTCTGGTAGCAGTGCTGCGTGTGCGAGTGCACAAATACAGACCCGGGCTTGCACAAGTCTCTGAGTTCCTTCTAAAAGGTGTGTTCAAATTTCACCTAGTCGCTGGTATTCCTGCTCATACTCTAGTTGATATTCCTTCTGTTTAGATTACTGTCATTTTAGCCTCTCATGCTGAAAGCCGCATTAGTGACTTATTCCATATAATCTTGGCTAGGTTTCGCCTAGCTGAGTGAGTTAGCAATGAAGTTCCTTTTTACTTTTCCTGTTGCTGTTAGACATGTCTGTGAGCAACTGAGAGTGAGGCTTTGTTATGCTCGCTCTGAACAATAAATAATCTGAATACCTGAATCACCCCAACAGTGGTGAAAGGGAGACAGCTCGGAGTTTGTCTGTTGGCTGGTAACAGCTTGGGTAGCTTTTGCAGTGGTTTCTCTTGGTTGGATTTGCCATCTGGCATCTCCCTCCATTTCCCCTCCCCCGAGGCACTGTGGGCTCTTGTGCACTTGTGTTGGGAGGTACCATCTAATCTTGGCTCAGACGGGGCAGGAGACCCACGCAGATATGTGCTCTGGCTTACAACAGTGACCTGTTTCTTTGTTCCTCCCAGGGCAGCTGTTGCTGCTTTAGCTGCTTCTGGCATTTCTCACCCATCAGCCTGTTGTGCTGCCGCTTCGCAACGCAGTGCACATTTCTCCTTGAACTTGTTCCTTGGTTCCTTGTAAAAGAGCAATGTAACAACTCGCTGCCAGGTTGGATGTGTGGACGGGACAATCTCCAGGCTGCAGTGCCAGAGAACTGAAGCGCTTCATAGCCCATTCACGGAGTAGTGATGCCACAGAAAATACGTAGGCAGACGCAGGACAAGTCCACTTTCACATTCAGCACATTTGATCCAGCAATTTGCCAAGACCTTACATCTTAAATAACAACTCAGAAGTGTTCCTTTTCTTTATTTAGAATGTACAAATGGAACAGATGATCCCTACAACAGCGATTCATCATGGTAGTGTGATGTAGTTGCATACGCAGATCGTACAGCTGAAAATGAGGACCTACAGATTCAGGTGTCCAGTGGGAGAATACAGTGCAAATGCTGGTCAAAGTTGATGTGTTGGGATTTTTTGTTTGTTTGTTTTTAAGTAAATGAGTTGCATTAAGACTAATCAAAAGGAAGCATCCGCTCTTTGTCTGTGTACCGATTCTTAAACAGTATTGACATAACAGGAAATGAGAGCTGAATAATAAAACAAGGACATTTGAAAAAGTCATGGTTTCGTTTTTCAGGAATAATTTGCTTAGGAAAAACTGCTCAAAACAGAAAAGATGTACTTACTTCTACTGGTTGGAAACTGAACTGTGGTGTTATTACCTAGTACACACCCCTTGTTTTCTGTGGGTGGGCCACTTCAAATCAAAGTAGTCTGTGTAGCCAACGGTTTAGGTTACCTCCAGTTAAGGTAACTGGGATGAGTTTCTCTGTTCATTTGAGCCTGCCTTCTGCGCCAAGTCATAGTATTTTCACTAGAACAGGAGAGACGAGGATTAGTGGACCTCTGTTATCTATTGGCTTACAGAGAACCAAATACGTGTGTGTGCATGTGGTGCCTCAGTATCACTTCTTACTGCTAGTAGTGTTGACAGGACTGTCAACAGTTTTCCTTGCTCGGCCCATGTCCTTTCACTTTTTTTACCCAGTGAAAGGCTGAGCGGACCATCGTTCAGGCTAATTCTGCGGCTTCTTAGACACCTTCTGTCTCCTGAAATCCACCAAGTGAATTGCACTTTTCTATCTAATGGGTCTCTTAATTGGGCAAAAATTACAGTGAACTTGAAGTTACACCTGAAGTGACCCAAGATGGCACATGGCACTAAAGGATTGTTTAGTGTCTAACTTTTGCCTCCAGAGACTTGTACCAGGGGCAGAGACATCCTGTGTTGGGCACCGTACATACACAACACAGAAATTGCCGTCGCCCAGGACAATTACTCAAGTATAACCTGAAGAAATGAGCAGATGCAACAAGCAGGAGAAAGGATATGAAACAACAGTGGAATAAAATTGGCTGGTAAAATAAACAATGGTCAAAGCACACCATCTGCTTTTCTGCAGAGCCTACAAATGACTGAGTAATGGCTGGAGTGAGTTTAAAAGCATTTGAGGAAAAATAATTACTGTTGCTGTGGTTTCTGAGCATTTGGGAAAGAATGGATTCCAATTGTATCTGCATCTTTTTCAATAACTCGCAGGGAATTACAGTCCAAGCCTATTTTATTCAAAAGTGTTTATATTTTTGAACCAATTTTCTGACGGCCAAAGCAGGAGCTATGTTTACAATTCAGAGGCACAGCTCTGCTGTCAAAGATCCAGGAAAAGCAGCTGTGTTGGAAAACTTTCTATGAGCCCATGACAATGTCTTTCTTTTCTGAAGAAGCGTGACTCAAAACTGCTGTGACTTGTGATTTTGCTTTTCTTTCTCAAAACGCATGGAAAAATTGTTACCTTCAAGCAGGTGGTCATATGTTAAATGGAAATAATGTTCACTAAGAGGCACATCATTGGAAATTTACCCGCATGACAATAATGTGCCTCTGCTTCTTCTGGCAGCTTCAGTGGGAGTGGGATTTGGATTGGATAAAGAATCAGTGTTGCCCTTTGCTAATGGAAAATGATTATTTTTTATAGCAAGAGGTATAATAATATGACAGGTACAATGAAGTACTCCCTTCCTTCCCGAATGTGTTAATGGCCCAGAAGTTGGATGCAAAATAAGACTTTCTAATTCCACATCACATACTTCAATGAAATTTTGACTGTGGTTATCGAGATCTGCCACAAGATTATCAAGATGATGCCAAAAGCTACTGCATACTGTACGTATTTGATGTAAACAGTGCTCTCTGAACTGTGAGCCTAGTGGCAAATACCATTTCCCCCACCCCACTGGATTTTTATACCACGAACATTAGAAAATTGCAGAAAATTGGCATAACTGCCAATACGTTAATTTCACCAAAAGCAAGGCTCTTGTACTGGTCCTAGATTCTTAAAATAGGATTGGTTTTGATCACTTGTAAACTGCTTTTGTCACTTATGACTCTAAGTTACGAAGAGTAGAAAGTAGAACTTGAAGTTAAAGTACGATTTCCTGCTGTTTCCCTCCTAACACTCCATGTTCAGATACCGCTGAGCTTAAGTGACTCTGTTCTTTGTCTCCATCCCTCCACTCAAGCCCTCTTGTAGGTGCATTTCTTCAGTTATCCGGCAAAAAAGCTCACTTTTTTATTTTCTAGGATTTTTAAAATGACAGATTGTAATAATCAACATTCTTGAAAGCTATATCCCATGGACAGAATAGAAACAGAGGAAAGCAGGAGTATGCAGAAATGAGGACGATTTAGTGCTCTCAGCCCTGGAAGCTAAGTTTTTTTTTCTCTAACCTCCGTCAAACTGTCAATCTTCAGGCCAGATTATACTGGATATTGCAGTTAATAATCATCAAGGGACCAGTTTAAATTATACCCACCTGCTTTTGCAGTGTATAAGCAAACATTTGGGTATTCAGTAGTCTTTTTTGGGTTTTCTTGTTGTTAGTTTGGTAGTTTTACTGTTGAATTGGATCCCAAGGGATCATCTGCTTATCAGTTTCCCAGTAGCTAGCAGGTGTAGTCTGTGGATGATCTGCTGTTATGCCATTAGCTCTGTAAGAACCTTGTATTTTGTCACTTCTGATGTAGCCTAATGAGACACAACAGTCTTACTCTTCTGTAAGAACAATTTATCACTTTTCAGAGAGTATGCTGTAAAAACAAATATGTTTTTCTTACACATGTATACCTCATAAGGGCCACATTCCTACCCTTTACTAACATCTTGTATTGCAGTGTACCTCAGATGATGATTTGAGACTTGCAGGGGTAGTTAAAAAAGGTAATTTATATGGAGGATGTTACAGGTATTATGTTTTATAACAATTTCAAAGCAATAAAAGGTGAATAAATCTTCCAGAGTGATTGTTTTCTTCTAGGATACCTAAAATCTGATGTATGTGAAGTGTAAACATCGTAAGTGTTGTTCTTGGTTTTCATACAGGGAGTCTGAAATACTGATTTTTGAATACATTATTCATACATATATATATGTTATATTTATTTATTTATTCTAATTGTGAGAGTAAGGAAAAAATGTTTGTGGAGGGGAAAAGGATGACCTCTGCAAAATTATTGAACATTGGCAATCTCTTAGTGAATTGGAAAAATTAAAAAAATGCTGCCTGAGTCCTGGCTCATTTTTCGCCTTGGATCCACAAATATTTAACATGATTTGTTATAAAAGAAGAATAAAACAGTGTTCTAAGTGAGCAATGTTTTGGTTCTCCAAAAGTGTGTGACAATTTATTCTCTTAGCTCTTTGGATAAAAAACTGACTTTGTACGTAAGAGTGGTCTCGGGCTGGAGAGAGATCAAAGACTTTTCATCACATCCGCCTGCTTCTACCTCAGTTGTGTGGCATAACTCAATAGGGTAGATAATGTGAGAGGAGAACCTATGAGAGAAAGCAGAACTTGTAATACTTAAATTTAACTTTGGTTCAAGTGCAGTCTCTACCAACTACCATCAAGTCTTGGAACTTTTGTTTCCCATGTTGCAGTGAAATGCCAGAACTTCTTCAAATGAATGTATATGTGTTCTGGCATAAATTTCATCCTAGACCTACAGGAATTTTCATTGCTGTTGTCTGATGTCATTTGTGAAGTGTTTTTAATTTATCTTACTATGGAAAGGAAATGGTGAGAGTTCTTGGTCTGTAAGAAGAAAAAAACTCTGTCCCTTCTACAGGAAATAACAGCCATTGGGAAATTTCCACAGGGTAGGCTAGTTAGGCACCAGTCTAGGCACTACTGTTTCTGCAACCTTGCAGGGGCTGTCACAATTTGGAAGTGTAATTGCTCTGTCACTCCTTAAGGCCATTGGAATTACAAGTGCATTTTCTTTCACCAGAAAATACTGTAGCCTAGTTTGATTTAATGTGTTACTATAGAAAAAAACATTTTACTTACTGCAGTGGATTCATTTCTAATAAAATGAACACTTCTTTCCATGCAACTCAGGTAGCCCTGGAAAAAAATCACAGAACAGTTTTCATATTTAAGTGCAGAGTGAGATAAATACATTGGAAGTGTGACTAACCAAGAAATCAGTTTCCATAGTAACACTAACTGCTTGACAATCCTTAAACATAGCATCCTACAGGATCTGTAAAGAATATAAGCATTATTATTATTATTTTCTATTCCTGCTGCGCTAAACTATCCTAGCCCAAGATAGGAGTTCCACTGTGCTGATAATGTAGGAAATATGAAAACATATGTAGTTCTTTGGGACACATACAGTTTTCTGACTTGAGGAAAAAACAAAATGGGTATGATGATCAATAGGAGGGCTTCATAGGTAGCAATGTGCACATTTATCATAACTCTGGGCTTTTTTCCCTCTCTGTCAAGTCGTGACACCCTGTGCTCTCTTAGCATTTCTTTCAGCTCCCACTGTGGCTGCAAGGGATCTGCCTGTAAATTTAGACTCTGTCTTTTCCTCTCATCTGTTTTTCCACTTAAGTTTGGTGGCTTTCAAAGACAAACAAAAATCCAGCAGCTTGTCTTGCGATTCTCTTGGAAAAAGGCTTCTTTCTACAGGGTGCCTTCAGGCACCTTTGTGTTGATGGTGGCTGATGTGCTGCCTGGCAGGCTGTGGCAGGCTTTGTGCTGCACCACATCTTCACCAGCCTGGAAATAAAGGTCTAGTTAATGAAAACAACCTGTGCAAAATGAACAAATAAATAAACAAAAAACCTACCAGGCCATTTTGCATAGGCTAGACTTGTCTGTATTTTTTGCTAAAATTCACACATGCATCTCCTGTATATTATGATCCTGGCAGAAGATGTGCAGGTCTTTTTCAGACCCACTTCTTCTTGCTCTTATAGAATCATAGAACTGCCTAGGTTGGAAGGGACCTTTCAGACCATCTAGTCCAACCATCAACCTAACCCTGACAAAAACCATCGCTAAACTGTATCGCTACACACTATACAGACTACTTCCCAACTCCACAAAACCCACACATTTGTAAACACACCTAGAGCCAACTTTAAACAAATCTAGGCCCAGTCTCTAATCAGATCAAGGCAGATGTCAAATCACGTTGGACTCTTTCCTTGATATCTAGAAGGATATCAAGGAATACCTTATCTGCAAGGTCTGTGTACAGTCAGCAGCTCTGCCACTGCAGTATGTGTACCCAGTAATATCACTCCCTTTTTTCTGGTTTTTGTCATGTCCTGTTAGGATTTTTTCTTCATGACCAGTTCAAATATATCTGGGTAAAAATAAAAAAATAAATCTTAGCACAGGTGTCAAATTCAGATTTGAGATTTGGTTCCCTTGTATACAGTGTATTCTCCATAAACCTGGGGCGCTCTCCATGACAGCGCTCTATAGGAACTGGATGTTTGTACACTGTTCTGCTGTATCACCTAAACACCATAAGTAAGGGGGATTAAATCCCCTTGTCTCCATTCTCAGCTACACTGGGGGTGGGCAGGTGCTGGGAGGTGGGTTTGGCTCCATGTTTCCCTCTTCTTGTAACACTGGCTCGAGGCAGTAGAACGGAGCTACCGGTACTACCTTAAAGTAAAGCAAAGTAATGGGGTACAAGCTGTGCGGCTCAATGACGAGCGTCCCTAGCAAACATTGAACATCCTCTTTCTCTTCAGGAGAGGGAGTGTAATAAGCACAGAAGGTGGCTGTACGGCTTATTAGCTTTAGGCTGGCAAGGACTGCTGTTACTTTTTCAATTAATTTTCAAGTCCAGACCTTTGGCTAGCTCAAATCCACTGCTTCATGTTCACGAAAGAAAGGAGTTTGTGTGCTGGAAAGTTTGGACCGTTAAGTCACATTTGTTGTTAATGAGACTGCTTTCAGCATTCAAGTTAAGCTTTGGATAGGTTACCAAATATAAAAGGAGCCCAGAACCTTGTGTGCACGTGCATGGCTTCACAACAGTCCGTGGGAAGCAGGAGACAGCTCATGAGAGAAAAAGGCAAAGTCTCCAGCATGTTTCATTATTATGCTGCTGAAATTTCCTCTAGGTGTTTGTGTTTTCGTGATTTAGACTATCAAGCCTCACTTAGATGTTCACTTCAGAAATGCAGTGGATTAAAAAGCTACTTTCCTAGGATTGTTTTCTACTGTCTCTTTGCCAGAACTTAAAACAAATGGATGGAAAGGATCTTTCCAGTGCTTGTCATTACCTTTAGGACAAAGAAAACCATATTAAGCTAAACAAGATTCTGACCCCACTCTGAGAAGCAGGAAGAGCACGATTCATCCCACTGGATCTGGTTTAGGAATTGAACACTCACTTTGGGCAATAACACCTTAAACCACTGCAGCAATTGCTTCAGTGAGCATCTGTCACTGGTTCCCATCCTGTTTTGGTGGAAGTATATGAGGAAAGGCTGAAAGATGTTGTTTCCCACCTGTTATTCTGATATTGATTTTGATAAATCGGTAAATGATTTTGAGGTCTACAAGCTTCATTATCTTATAACATGCAGTAACAGCAAATGAACAAACAAAAAATTCAGTTTATTTTGCTTGGACTAGGAAGGTGTTAGTAGTCCTTAATAATTTGCATATTATGAGTATTTTCCCTCTGAAAATTTTTTTGAACTCTCCCCTCCGTGGGAAACATCAACATTTTGTGATCTGATTTGGGACAGACACTAGTTCGGAAATGTCAGTACAATAGGGTGATTTCCTGCTAGCTCTGCTGAACATGTATGTTGTATGAAATATAACATGTATTAATTCTTTCAAAACTAAAGTTTTGAACCTAAGGCTCAAAATGCTGGCACATAAGTTTTACCACTTTAAGTAAAAATATGACTATATTTTCATGAGGTTATTTTCATGAGTCTTGTTCTTGTTCTAATAAAAAACCCATTTATCTCATGCTTTTGACATAATTACAGCTACTAAAATTAACACTTCCATTGTCCTATTGGTAAAGAGAGGTATTTTGGGTTTGGTTTTTTTGGTCGCGCTATTATCTTTCCCCTTACGTTTCTTTCTCCATTCTTTACACTTGTTTGAATAAGGTGCAATTGCTTGTCAGAACCGATTTGGAACAAAAATATGTATGATATGTAAGTACATCCTTGCTCATAAGATTCAGGTATTGCTATTTGTGTTTGATGCAATATCCTGTTTTAGAAACTATAAAAGAGAAAACCCTCAAAAACAGAGTCCCCAAATAAATGCTTTTTCTATAGCCCCTAAAAATCAAAACCTGTCTCTTGACTTTATTCCTCATCCAATATCTTTTTCTACATGTGTCATTTATTCATTGCTGTTACTCTCTTCATTTTGCAGCATGCACTGACCCTGTTTCAAGTACCTGTAATACGCCGTGCTTAGATCACCTGGTGACCATGACACTGTATGATGTTCATGTTTTATATTAAATTGTAAAGTGATGGGGAAGTACCATCTGACTGTTTCCAACAATGAAGATATACTGCTTTATAGGCATTTGGATAGGAGGCTAACCTGGTCCAAACTCTGAGATGGATCTGCTTAGATCTTCTCCTTAAAGTGAACTCTCAATGGAAGACCAAAAGACTTTCAAAATCAGAAAATCCTGTTTTTCACTGAAAAAGCTAGGAATGTAACTCTTTTGAAATAAAGAAAACATAAATCAACAAATTAGGGCAGAATAGAACTAAAAAGGATCTGTAGAAGACTCACTGTCCACTGCTCCCTTGCCAGACAGATGCTGTTATTGCTGGAACATCTCCCCCCTGAGATGGCACTTCAACTTGAGGCAAAGCCCTCTCCTTTGTCCACCCTCCAGGGAGATCAGCCTGCCTCAGTCTTCCGAAAAGAACATATAGATCCAATGCAAGTGCAGAACAGATACTCTCTGTCATGGGCAAAATGACCACACAGTTTTCTTGTGGGTGTTCCTTCTTATTTTGGGGTAGAGAGGGCCTATGGATGGAAGTGTTTTTTCTACAACAGTAGTAAAAGATCAAGCACTTAGCTCTCAGGCAGAAAAGCTGCAACTGCTAATTATTTTTATATGGAATTTTATTCATAAGATATGAAGACATACTGGCATTTTAATTTCTCCTTTGGCTGCTGACTGATGCATGCAAATAATTAATTAAAATATTCTACTGGCTGAAATGATAATTTGCGCCACCCCCCCT
>VYZM01019469.1:0-26731 GCA_013398915.1 Dromas ardeola | reverse complement strand
CCCCCCCAAAAAAAAAAAAGGAAGAGAGGCATTATGATCCAAAAGCAGCCAGTGGCTCCTGCTCATTACAAAGAGGAAGTATTTTTAAGGCAGCTAAAATGTCACTCAGGGGTGTCGAAAATAAATGAAGAAAAGTTTTGTCAAAGAGATTTCAATTCTTGCTTTAAACTGCTCAAGTGAGACATTAGTGTACAGAAACACCAACTGTGAACAAAATTAATGTTTTGCAGCTATGCAAATTTTAAACATGCATAGAAGGATAATAATACGGTAACTTAAAGTAGTTACTGTGCATTGTAATATTGCCAGTGACTGTTGGATCAAAGACAATGTAAAAATTTGGTGATGTGTATCACGTTGTGATAATGAATCTATTAATTAGCACACACTTTTGTGTGCCAACACGTTCATAGATTATGCAGCTTGCAGGAGAGTCACAAGAGGTCTGGAACACTGGTGTATGTTAAGGATTTGGTTTGGAATTACTGAATAAGTAGTTGCCCAGAGTGTTCATCTGCATTAGGAAATTTCTAAAACAACTGTTACCTAGGCAATACCCTAGCAAACTGGATTTGCAGGTCAAGAATGTCTGGTGGATTGCAAGGAGCTTTAGTCTTTTCTTCTGTGCTTGTACAGAAGAATCTACCTGAGGGAAATTGCATAGTGCATGTCTTTTTCTTTTCCCCTTCCATGGTTATGGCCAGGATAACTTCTACAGGGAAAATTCTGCAATGTGGCAAGACTGAACTGAACTCTTCTAGAAATTCAATCCATGAAGGCCTCAAAGGGAAGTATTTTTCTTTCTGCTTCTTGCTTGCTTCACCTGTGGGCTTTGCCTTGCTTCAGAATAATGCAGTGGTCTTAGAGGACTCCTGGAGAGGGATGTGCCTCTGGAGTAATCAATTCTCTGAAAATCTGCAGTGAAAACAAACTAGAGCCTCACATGGACAAACAGACAGATTTTGGCATGTCACATGATATCCAATCTATTTCTACATTTTTATTCATTCTTAGATGTGTATGCTTTTCACACATAAGGTTTACCACAGTCCCGGATGGAGAAGATATGTGTAAGATTGCTGTAACCAGGCTGTCCTCTTTTGGGGAGCAGCAGTTCCTAGTGAGCTGGAGATATTAAGGGGCAGCTGTGCAGTTAGTATCATCCAGTTATCTTGATTTACTGATCCGTTAAGTTTCATTCCTCTTTTGTAAATTAAGACAATTTGGGATGCACATGTAAGACCGTGTTCCATCCATTCAGGTTTTTGAGGTAATCTGTCCTCTGTTATCTATTACTCTAGAGTTGGCATCTCCATGCTGAAGGTTGATTTCAGATCCCTGAATTTATTTTTCATTACTTTTTTTAATGCTTTTCTGAAGAAGTGAGGTTGAAGATTCAGCAGTAAAGGGAGATATTTCTGTATCTAGTATTGCTATGAAAATCTGATAGGATGACAAGCCTGAGGTTTGAGAGAAGTTTGCCACTAGTGGACACTGTCGTTCCCTCAGCCAAAGTATGGATCATTCTTGTAAATTAGGATCAGAACTTGTTCTCAGCAATGTTATGCAGTTTCCTATGGAGAAAAAAAAAAAAAGGTGCTATTGAAGATAATTCTGTGATGATAGCAGGGACAGAGAATTTAAGTGGTTTTCCATCAGATAGATTACCTACACCATATTTAAAGTATTTGCGTCTTAAAGCTGTTTTTCTGCAGCAATAACAAAGAAGAAAGGGTGAACGCACAGCTTTGTTTTCTGTGGGTATCAGTCCAACACTATTACCAGAACTAACCATAGTTGAAATAAACAAAAACCATTTGTTACTCTAAATTAGAAACAGCAAAAAAAGACATCTATTGTTCTGATACATTGATGCATTTGGCTCAAGCGATTATTGCCATCAGCAGACAAAAGCTGACACATGGCATTGTGCTGCACTGCATATTGTGCTCCAACAGGCGTGCGAACACAATGTTGCTCACGTTTGCATCATACGGCACTGGCATAACACCAGAGTCCTGAAAAGTTGTGTAGGGAGAGCTATCTGTCTTTGTGTGCCAGTAGATGGAACTTTATAAACTGTGTTTCCATCGCAGAGCTGCTGCTGAAAAAAACTATGGCTGGAGCATTACTGGAAGTTTTTAAAAATACGTCTTAATTAAAAGCCAAACAACTGTGGGTTTGGAAAAGGAATCTGTCCCTTCAGTAATGTGTCAGGGAGGCAAACACAAGGTAGGTCAGGAAACACAGGTTTTCAGCGGTGGTGCTTGGGAGGTCAGTGGGAGACAGCAGTATTGACTGTGGTTAAGAATGGCATGCACTGTGTAGATGAGGTCCGCTGCAGGAAATTAGTGATCTAAGCTGGTGAGCCATTATATACCTTGGGCCAAGAATACGTCATGAGCTTTTCTAAAACTAGCTGAGAGCAGGAGCTCAACGCTCAGCTCCTATAGATAGAACAACAAAGAATATGGCTAGAAGGGACCTTTTAAGATTACTTAGTTCATTCCCAACCTCAGGAACTCTGCCTGAAAGTTTCCTAAAAAAAGTTTTTTCTAGGACATGCTATAATCTTTCCTAGATAATCCATTCTTGCCCTTAACCATCCACAAAATCAAAGACATCTAATGTATATGCAGTTCAGGATTATTGCTTCTCCTCCTACATCCAGGAGACACAGGGAAGTATTTATTCATTTTCTCATTGCAGTGTAGTCCCTAGACTATCACTGTCATCTCTGACTCCCCCATTCACCCTGCCCCTTATGTTTCCAGTTGTTGTTAGTCTCCTCTAGAAGCTTTCCACTAATGTGATAGTTTCTAAATGGTGGTACTTAGAGCAGGGTATTCTCATTAGAAAGCCTTTTACTCATGTGGGTTCCTTAGTCAGTCTTGACTACTGATAGTCCTATTAATACCTCAGATGATGCCATATTGCAGAAGTATGAGTTGGTAAAGCCTCTTTGGACTGTGAGTTGTTCCATCCCCAGCCCCTTTCCTGCAAAGCTGCTGTATAGATGTTCTTCAAGTTGAACTTCTGTAGTTGATTATTCCCACAGAAGCATAATATTGTGCACAGATTATTTCTTTGTTAAGATAATTTTAAATGCTCTCTATCTGCCAAAGTAAGTGCAATCTTTTCCACTTCATACACACACAACCTTATTAAGTGCACTGTCTACTCAAGGATTCGGATCATTAATTTGAAAATATATTTGATATATTTTTATATTTTCGTGGTGGATCATTAAGAACTACTCTGACTATGATTTTTCTAATCACTTCTGTATTTGTTTCACGGTAGCTCCCACCTGGACTGTATTTCTGCAGTACACTTACGGAAAGGTCATGAGAGACAGTCAACACTCTCCCTAAAGTAAGAGATATTGCATCTACTGTCTTTTGTCTATCTAAAAAGCTTGCTAAGATTTTCTTAGCCTTTGGGGAGATTGTCTTGGAGGGCAATGTATTTTCCCTTACTTGTGGATTTTAGGTTAGACAAACTGGTGTCAGGAATGCCAGAAGGAATTGGCTATGGGAATTGACTGGATGACATTTCATCCCAGTGTTCTCTGATAGAAAGCCAGTGCTGGCTAGATTGTTCTTTGGCACTCTACTAGCTTTATATAAGCCTGATGAATCCAGCCCACAGAGACTTATCACATAAAACTCTATTATATGTGCTCCAGGAAAGAGCTGGAACAAAGATATACACTGGGTTGTTAGTGAAAAAAATATTTGGGGAAATGGAAAGAGGTTATTCAGGAATACATCTCACCCTTAAATAAGGATTGATCCCATAGTAAATTCTTAGTAGAGTCTCTGCTTTCGTATGTTCTTGGTAGTTGTACACTTTATGTTCTGCCAATACAAATAACTTGTCACCTCGCCCTGGACTCTCTTAGTTCCCCTCTGCTCTGCTGTCATTTTTCTACTTGCAAAGCCACCAACAAGTTTCAAGGGCTTTGACACTGAAGTTTTGAAACCAATACAGTTTTCAGTGGCCTCCAAGGAGTTACAGGAGTCACTTGCACATCCTTGGCTCAGGCCCAAGTTTGTGTCCACCTCTCTCGTTGCAGAGCTGAGGTGTGATATAATCCTGTGCGCCATTTCAAAAGGAACAACAGGCTGAAAGGGAGAGCTGTGAGCCATGTTTTACAGACAAGTGCTTCGAGATGCGTTGAAAAGAGATGCAATAGCTGTTTCTGTTCACGGTTGTAAGGGGGGGAAAGAGTATAGAGGGGATAAGCAGGTTTTGTTTTCCATTTTACCTGTATGTGATAACTACCTGTTGATGTCAGGGTTGTCTCCAGCCTCAGACATGGTTTGTGCCCATTTAGCCCTATTGTGATTACTATCCTCTCAGCACAAGAGCTTGGTACTACAAGAGCTTAGTACTACTTATTATATGCAGTTTAGAAGCTGGACTTTTGTCTCTACCAAAATTCGGTTTTTCATTAAGTTAAAGTTACATAACAATGATTTTTTTTTTTTTTAAATCCAGTCCTTCTATAGTACAGGTAATGATGCCTAACACCTTATTCCTATTGCACAAACACATTAAACAAGTGCATATAAAAACTACATGACAGTTATCTTAGTATTTCCATGAGGCTTAGAGAGCAAGACTGGATGGCACATAGAAGGTAGGTAAAGGCAGAAACTGTTGTTCTGGTTATGCTGTTTCTGAAAGCTGAGTATTCTCTTAACCATGTACTTGCCAACCTTGGTTTCTTGTTTCAGTGAGAAACATAATTTGTATCTCTCTTTCAGGGGGAAAACGCCAATTCTTATGTTTCCATGAATGGGAATTGTAGAATTTGTAATGCTATTTCCTGTTGTAATCAACAAACAAAACAGTAAACCATTTTGTTTTGACTTAGTGGATACTCTAGAATAATCTTAAGAAGCTGGCTTTTTTTTTGTTTGTTTCCAATGTTTCTTTGTTTCCCAAATGCTCTGTTAAGTTTGTCTAACTTCCTCAATAACTTGGATCTTAAGAGAAAGGCATTCTGGGTTCTGTCTGGAATATTAAAATACCCTGAGACTTGATTTGTAAAACAATTTGTAAGCTGTCATCCCTTATTCTGTAGATGTGAATGCATGTACTGAAAACAGTTGGGCTACAGATGTGAGCATTCAAGCACTTGTGATTAACAACACGAGTACTGTCAAATAAGTAAACTCATTGTGGATAACCTTATACAGTTTTTTTTTCTAAAAAGTTGCATAATTCTGCCCTTTTCTCCTTCTTTTTTCACCCACTTTTCCCAGATACAAAAATGTCTCAGATTCTTCTTGCACCTAAATGAAAATATTTCTTTTATCACTTGAGGAATAACATGACCTTATTATTAATTTTTCAATAAATATATTAGGGTTTTCACCACTCTTGTGCAGAGAGTCAGTTACCCTGGAGCTATGCTGTTGGCTTGTTTGACTGCTGCGAAGACGGCAGTTCATCCCAAAAGTGAGTGATGCCTTTCTATGATGCTGCTATTGCCAGGTGTGGGCTGCTGTGCTTCTAGTCTGACCTGTGGCCACAAGGAATGCAACTTGCAAGAACAGTATGAGATATTGTACTAATAAAAACATTTAGGGTTAGAGTCTGGCCTGAATCTTTTTCCACCTATGGCCTTAGTCAAATCACAATATAATAAGAACTGCATAAATCCATCTGACTGAAACTCCTGCTCACTGAAATATCTCCACTGTGTTCTGTACTTGAACTAGAGGCACAGTTTGTTTTTCAGTCTTTCGCTCAGTTGAATTAATATAGTACATCTCTTAGAAGGGTACTAGAGAATGCCACGCACCTTTTGTTCACTGACTTACGGGGGTAGCACAAACCCTTGTGTGAAGGCTAGACTCTGCTGTGAATTATCACCTCTGGAAAGACTGCACTATCTGCATGAAACAACACCTTTAACAATAAACACAACCTGTCCCAGGCCTTTACTTGGTTTCTAAAATATTTGGCAGCCACTGCAAAATTCTTAAAACTGAAGAATCATCTTTAGGAATCTTGTGTGAAGAGGAACCTTTTTCTGTTCTTTAACTGGTATCAAATGAGGTAATTTCATAGAAGATGCAGAAATGTTTGAGAGTAAAAACATTGAGGTAGTCTCTTTAGCTTACAGTTTTGTGAATGCAAAATTGCTCAAGGACCGTATCAGATCCATTCTAGAAAATAATGCAAGTCTAACAGTGTCAGAGCAAGCTTCAGGTGTCAAATCCTTCTTATGTCTAATGCCAGCTGGGGTTATCTTGTTTAAAAGGGCTGGGGAAGAAAGCTAAGTGTGTGTGTAGACATGAATATTCAGTCTGGCCCAGTATTAAATGCAAACCCCAAACCAATTCTGTAGTCGTGTGGCAGGAGATGTGACTACCCACCAGAACCTTATGATGGGAAGTGTGTAGTGGGTTGTCCTGTCTGGATGAGGGCTTGCAGTATGATGTATTATGACAAGCTTGACTTTGATGTGTAACAGTTGTGCTTTATTGTTTTTTTTTTAAGAAAAAGAATCAAGCGCGGTACCTACATGTTGTATCAGACACTGATTTAGTGTTCTCCTACTTGTGAAATTTTTCAGAATATCATTAAAGGGCAGTGCATGTGTAAAGATTTGAATCTTCATACTAGGATGGCTACCATGCTGTCACATAAGGCTGTCAATTATGTTAATGCTTCCATACTACATTAATACTTACGTCACTTATTTATCAACAGATAATATGAAGATTTCTGTACCTTCATGCGTGCTTGGATTTAATGCTTTATATGGTTGAATAGGTGACTGGCTGAATGATGGCAGAGTAATAAATAATGAAACCTAAGACCCATGCTCTATAAATGCAGGAGCCACAGAAGTCGGAGAAAACAGAATGCTACCTCTTAAAAATGAAATCTTTAATTGTAAAAAATGCACCCAGGAGCCCAGGGATGTTCTGGAAGCTTGGTATGATGCTACCTGCTTGCAAAGGGAGCTTGCTATGCTAAGTTTTGACTTTTTGCTTCTAATCAGGCACAGCCTGATTATGGTGAATGGCAAAGGAATGACAGTTGTTGAGCCTTGTTCTTGTCTATTTGGAAATATTTATTCTTTCCACTATGTTATCAAATTAAATTCCAAACCATTTTAGTTTCCTTTTCACTTGAGAAGGATCCCAAAAAGTAACTGCGGTACAAAAGTGTTTAATTTTTATCACTTGATAATGGTTTAGGGGAATGGTAGACGACAGTTACAAATCACATTTTTAAATATTTACCTATCTTGGGGTCTACAGCCTGGATGATACTGAGTTTAATCTGTTTACAACTGATTTTATTTTTGGAGGCAAATATTTAGGGTCAAATCCAGTCTTATTCATGAAAGGTACGGAACTCAACAGCTTAAATCAATGAGAACTATGAATACTGATTATATCAAGATGTAATGAATTACGCTTTCAAATGTTTAGCCCTTCTCAAGGTTTAGCTCATAATGTGATTAATCACATAGGTATGACAGGCAGGACTTCAACCATAGCATTCTTGCTAACATACCTAATTATGAGCAAATAGCGATGAAAAAAGAAACAGGATCTTTTCAGGCTGAAAAGTGGCTTCCTGACCTTCAATAACTTTGTTATTCTAGTAAGTTTACTGTAGACGAAGAAGAGGGAGCGAAGCGTCCGCACACTGGTGTAGCCAGGCTCTGCTTTCTGATGTGCCAAGGCTGTGTGCTGCACTTGGAACAGGCCACCCAAGTCCTGAGACATGAGCAATGTCACTGCACTGCTTTCGCAGCTTACAGGCTGTAAACCACAATGTTACTGGAAGGCGAGGAAGGACTGGCCCGCATACAGAAAGATGCCTGTCTGTGCTAATGTAGCTAAAAGGAAAACAGAAACTACAGCACTCTTACAGCATGATGTAAAAACACTTCTGCTTTCGTGAATCGAGGGGGAACACAGCTGAGAAGAAAGGAGTATTTCTGTGTGAATGCCAGGTGAACGTCCGTGGTCAGGGCACACTTCTTTTGTTCTGGCTGTGTGCTGGGGCCAGAGTTTCTCTAAGAGACTTGGCGCAGAGAGGAGTGCTGAGAAATCACAGGGTAAGGAAGCACAGGAAAGCATAATGCTGAATAAATGCAATTCTTCCTTTTGAGCTTGTCTAGGGTGAGCCAGAAAATGCAGAAGATACAAACAGAAAGATAACAGTTACCCTTGCTCAGCCAAAGGCATATACAGAAGAAGAGAAATTTCCCCTCATCAGTGTCTGTCTTAATGTCTAGCAAAATTTCTCTTGCTAAATCACTTAACTGTCATGCAAGTCTCTGCTGTAACAACAGCTACACTACTATCTTACATGCATTGTAAATGCCTGTATTTCTAGCCCTCGTTAGGCAGCCCTATTAACCTGCATTACCAGTGTTTCTTGCAAAGAACTGCATAAATAAAATACTCAGCTGATGCTCCAACTCTTTACATACTTCTGTCTGTTTATAAAGCTTTATTAAGTAAACATTTTCTTTGGCTTCCACATGTTTATAGTTACACATATCTGCCTGTGGTAGTGGCAACCCTGTAACTACACAGCAGAAGTCACGAAAACTATACAGAAAAGGAAACAGGAAACATACTTTATCAGTTTAGCGATGATGGCAATTCAATTCTTCTACCAACAGGAAAAAAGTGATTTCTACAGCTGATAGTATATGGTATGTGTATAGTCAATTTCAGCAATTGCTAGCCTGTGCATTCAAGCTGGTAACCTTCATTTACTGAAATTTTTAAATGCATTTGCTGCACTTGCTTACAAAAGTAAAAACAAGGAAATCTTAACTCATTCTGGTCCAGTGAATTTTGCTTTCTTTACATATTGAGGCCTATCCTCAGGAGGAAAGCCTGAGGGTGCCATCCGTCCTCAGGCACAGCCTGGAGCAGGGTACCTGAGACTTACTTTAAGCAGAGGAGGCACTGAATCCAAGTTCTGGAAAACAAAGGTTCCAAGCTGCATTTTTAGGTTTATTCTTGTCAGGTCTCTCTTTTTTTTTTTTTTTTTTCCAAAAGGAGAGAGGCTTCTGCCTCAGAAAGGCAACTCCAGACCACGAATCACAAGTGACTGGAAGAGGATGCTTGATTAAGACAAAAACCTTGGAGAGCAGTGAGACTTAAGGCATTTTTACACTAATAGGCTCAGACAGACTTGCGCTTCCTTCCTTCTACTGCTCACCTTGAGACCGTAAGTGCAGGGAATAAGGCTGTGAGACACACCTGAGCTGGCTGGACAAGCAATTTGTGCTTCTTGGGTCAAGGTAATGTGCTCTCGACGATTTTGCTTATTCAATTTGTATCTATTGCATTAACAAATCTACAGCTGTCACGAGGGGAAAAAAAACAGTTAGAAGGATGAATATTGTCAAATACACATAAATACTTAAAATACAATGCTGAGGATATTACAATAGCAAAGAGAGAATCATTGTTGCTGTTAGCCATCTCACTTGAGTTCAATAAACATATTTTTATAAAACCCTAAAGGTTTTGCTAATGAATCACAAATAAGAGACCTCAAATGAACCATGGATATTTTGCCTTTTCTTTCTTACTAGGGACTAGTCATATGGGAAATGGAGGCAGACCCTGAATCACTGCAGCAATGTAGGCATGCCAAGAAATGGCGACACAAGGGAGCTCAAAACTGCAGCTGTGCTTTGCTGCCGTGTCAATACACAGATACACAAGATGAGAGGGCTTTTTATACCCCCTCTTCTCCTTGTCCACCTGAAAGCAACCAGCAAAATATGATGAGTGTTCACAAAGACTAACTTTCATCTGTGAGGTCTTCAGGGGTCTGTTCAGCGCTAACCCACAGGACTTAATCCACAATCATTTTAGCTTCTGCCTCTAAAGGTTTCCTACACCAGGAAGCATTGTCTTATATTTGCTGAACAGTTAATACATAATCTCATTTGGACACAGAAATTAGATGTTACTGCATCAGTCTCTTTGAGGCAGTGGTCTGGTAGGCTTTCGTACAGCACATATGCAAAAAAATTTTCATGAAATCTAACCACAGACATTGCTTTCTTCAAAACTGGAAGCGGAGACAGAGATGATGGTCTGTATTTATATAGGACAAGTATCAGAGTCTTGGACATCAGGAATCCCCGCGTCACTGAATGCTGGAGCTTGTAGGCTTTTCTCTTCTTTTTCTTCCTCAAAGACTTTATTCAACACTTTGGCAGAAGAGAGGTACATACAGTAAAATATTAGTCCGGGAGAGTTTCCAAAAGGTAGGAGATGCGTTTCTAATCCCAAGACTATGATGTAGGAGTGAAGATGCTGTTCCTGTTTCTGGCTTATTTTTATACTGACATGTGTTCGGGAAAGATTTTGGGCTCTGAATTATAAGTGGAGAGAGGTGCTCACCTCTGATGCTTACTAAGCTGGGGAACAGGCCACATATAAAGTACATTTTTTGCACTTGTGTTTAACTATCAGATAGCTCTTGTGGATCCTGTTTGGAAACCCATCTTTCTTCTGCTCAGGGAGCCTAGGTGCTTAAGGCTGGGTTCCACTACCCGAAAGTTAGGTTTTTGCAATGCTTGGCACTGTGACACCAGCAGCCAGCTTCACAATGAAGTGTGCTAAATGTGACAGATACAGAAAGGGTAGAGGCTTGATCGAGCATCTATTTAAATTAATATCTTTTCACTTACTGTCATAGGCATTTGATCCTACTGAATATTTGATTTTGAGGTGAGGAATTTGGCTTACATACTGTAGAAAACACAGGACTAGGCTTTCACAAGCCTGCAATGACGCTGAAACCACTGCCTTTACGTCAAACCTCAGGCGTTTACAAAGCCTGATACTTGAGACTAGATTCTCAGCACCTTCTGAAGCTCAGACCTTTTTAAAGTGGCAAGTATATCTATCAAGAAATAAGACAGCCAAATTTTAAAGCCATTTCTGAAAAAAAAAAAAAAAAGGTTTAAAAGACACAGAACGATTAGGTTCTTTGCAAAGCACTTATCGGGAAGCAGACCAATGAATTAAGCAAATGAACATAAGGTATGGTTACACATATTACGGGATAAAAAAACATACTGTGTCATCCAGCTCTCAACTCAATTTCTGCACAATAGATCCAGAAGGATTATCCAGTTCTACAATGCCTCAGTAATTTTCCTCTCCCCCAAATTAAAATCAAAGCTTTTGTAACTCATCTGCAAACTACAAATATTATGGGAAGCAGTTTTGAAGTAGAAAGCTGTCTTTTTCACAATGCTGAGTGCTGCAAAAGCTGTAACTAAATCTAAAATAGATCCTTTTTTTGTCTTTGGCTTAGCCATGTGAGGGAGTACAATAAAACAAAGGGAGTACAAAACAATGTCCTACATATTTATAGATTAGATATAAATAGTCCAGCTGCAAATCTTGAAGTTCAATTTCTTCATTTCTCCTTTATTTTTCTTACATTTACAAGTTTACAAGATAAGCATGACTATTTTTGTGTAGATTGCTAATGCTACTCCTGACAGATGAAAGACAGAATTCAAAGGAGAAATTAATATACAAAGAGGATTTGGCTTATCTTTTATTAACTGAATATCTCCACTACAGCAGTGCTTCTCTTTTGGTAAGATCAGCATTTCTCAACACTCTTCCTCTTTTCCTCTTTCTCTTTCAATAATCCTTGTATATCTTCCCTCTTCATATAATTGAAATCAATATACTCAGCTAAAACTGCTTCCCAAATCCAGTTCACTGAAGGAGATACGTAGCGTGCAATGGAAAAGATACAAAACCCTAAAATCTGAAACTTCTTTTTTCTCCCCATGACAAACAAATGTTAGGCATAAGTTTGCTTTTGGGAAGGTGAAGAAAAATATTACATGAAAAATATTGACCAGCTGTCAGTTAAAAAGTGACCCAAGGACCCTACTCGCACCCTTTGTTTTTTTTAATTAAATCAGGCTGCAGTTGCATATAGTTATGTATAAAACTCAAGCTATCGCTACTATATGCACACAGGGTGGCAGGAAAAGGGAGAAAAAAAATACACTGTACAAAAGAGGAGAAACCTTGCTGTGTATCATCCTTGATGAAACTATCACTTTTGATAAAAGGCTATTTATGTTTCACTTTAAAATCTGATTGCTCTGATTATCCAGCTAACTCAATCATGTGAATAGTCTTCCTCTAAAATCAGAGCAAAAAAGCTTTTTCAGGATTTAGTTCCCGGAATGGTTTGCGAGAGGAGTCTCTCTCTTTGCCTACTGACTAGGCATCTTAGCAGGGGTATTGCTGCCACGCGACGCACACCCTCACAACAGGCAAAATAAAGGTATGCTGTATTTTAATGCAAAGTTTGCTCATATTCATCTGCCATTTTCCTTTGTTTTATTTATTTACAGTAGGGCCTTGGTGGAAGGTCAGTAAGACTATCAGGGCTGCTATGCATCCTCTTAGTACTTACAAACATAATCTTAAAGTGTATATGCAGAGAGAAAAAAAACCACTGTTAGAATTAATGGATTTGAAATGTTTTGATAAAGTGACTTGCTATTCTGCCTCAGTAAACAAAATGCTTTATTAAATTTTAGTGCTGTGGCCTTGCCACATAACAATCTATTTTAATGCTTAAGAAAAAAGATACAGTGGTGGGGAAAAAAAAGTAATGATTATTTACTGCAAAGACAGCTTGATTTCAGGGTCCCCCTAAATTGCCTTTTGAATATAACTGTGTTAAATGGTTCTCTCTTGTTAACACAATTGTGTTGACTTCTTTAAGGAAATACACTGAATTTTTAGATAGGGCCCCTGAAGGGGAAGAAAAAAATTTTTATTCTTTCCCAAAATTGTATCGATCTGTGTGTATATCACTTCTATCTTTTACTGTAGTCCTTACCCAGTTTTGCAGTCCTGACAGGTTTACTGGTTTGTAGTGTCACTTATCTTCCCAGGAACCTTGGCATCATATTGGCCATTTGCCAGCTCTCTGATGTTGATGTAGCCTTAAGCAAGAGATTATATATTCTGTAGTCAGTAATTCAGCTATTTCATCTTGAACCACGAAATGCACAGGTAAATACTACCTGATACTCCCTCCTTTATTTGTTTTTCCCATATCCTCTTCTACTGAGAAATCAATATGGGACAGATATTCAAACTGTCTGTATGGATCTCTTCTTGATGGGGGACTTGTTGAAAGATGTACTTGATTATACAGATGTTTTCCCTCCTATTAGTCAAATTATTAAGTCACTTGTGGTTGGGGACGGCCGGGACTAAAATCTTACATGTAATGATTAGGTAAGCCACCAGCTCATGTTTATGTCTGCCCAGAACAAACTGATCTTGAGTATTTCTTCTGCCTCTCACACCATCATGGCCAACCCCAGTAAGCATTTTTGCAACTTGCTATATAGCTTCTCTCCTTCCCTCACTGCCCTTTCCAAAACAGAGGTGCTACTACCTGTTCCCACAAATTCACTTCTTAAATAATCTTAGGGGCTAGGACTGTCCCTAGCTTGTGAGAGACCATGCTGTAGATCTCTCCTGTGTGATAAAATCTTAAATCCCTCTGAGCTGGGTTCTCTAATTGCCAGAATATAGGGTAAGGTTTTCTCAATTACTCTTACTGTTGAACAGAATAATTAAATAGCTATTGCAAAGCTCTACAGACTAATGGCTGAGGAAGTCATGTGGGACTTGGAAGCCTGGATTCCAGTCCCTGTACTAATGAGTGTTTAAAGTGTATTCTATTAAGAGTCCCATTTCAGAGAACCTCTAGGTTAGTGGCTAAAGCATTGAGCTAAGAGATGCACATTAAAGCTCATCCAGCAGAGGAAGATATTGACGCTATTTGTTCTGCATCTTGGGCGTGTGCTGAACAGATGAAACACGGCACAGGCACCGCTGCATCCTCCTCTTCCTTTTTCCACCTCCCCTCCATTTTGCAGGGAGCAGTGGTGAATACTGTGCCCTAAGAAACCGTCTGGATCTGGGAGTCTGTCTTGTGTACTGTATGATAGCATCTTATTTTTGTGAAGTGCCATCGTCCCTCAGACGGCAGTTGCCTACTGGCTAGATCAGGTTCACATGTTGTTCCTCAGTTTCAGTTAGATGACTAACTCTTTCAATGTGTTGTGTAAAGTTCCAAGTTGTAATTGTCAAGTAAAGGTTCTGGAATAGTGGCTGGATACCCAAGAACTGTTATAGTGCTGAGAAATACAGCATTTATTACTACTGCTGATGTGGCGCACAGCTTTTGAACCTCTAGTTCTTGTCAGAGAGGTTAAGGGATGCTCTGTGGAGCTGAGTGGGTATTCAGTAGAGAGGAGTTTCACTGGTTAAACGCTTTAGAGTTACATCATTTATGTTCTACTGTAATAGTGTTCATGATTTTACGCAATTATTGTAAAGATTTATTCAAGTGAGAGATAATTAATGTAAACCAGAATTAAGAAATCCATCTACTAGGAAATTTTCTGGAACCAGGAATTTACAATATGCAAATTACTGAGCAGCTATTCAAAACAGGCAAATCTTGAAATGAGAGAGGGCGTTCTAGGATACATAATATTTCTCTACCTGAAGTGAGCACTTTTTCAAATTAATTTCTAAAATTAAGAAAATACAGTTTCAAAGATAAGAGTGCGAGCTATTGTCGAGCTCCTACTCTGGATTACCTTCTATTTGTTTCTTCTTCTAGTACCAACCATCTTCTGTGCTTCACTGATCCTTTATAATTTCTCAAATATCAGGATTATATCCAATAATTCTATTTTTGGAGATTCCTAAGAGGCTATATTGTGCCAGGCAACTATATAGACCTAAATTAAGGATTTGCTTTCTGTAAGAAGTAGAGATAACCTTCTGCTTTGAACTTCATTACTCATTTCATTCATTCATATATAAATCAATAACATATAGAAGAACATGTTCATACAATAAACATATTTATGCAATCTCTTTACACAGAAACACGAGAGTGCTACAACAGATGGACAAACCAAGTAACATTGTGCACAGTTCTTCAAATTTCAGACACAAATTTCCTGTGATTCTCCTTGAAAGTTCTTTTCATCTAGCATGTCTAATTTGCGTCCACTGTCATATTGTTACTGAGAAAGTACTTTCCAGTTTTCCAGTAAGTCTGATTTCAATATTTAATGCCTCTTTTCATATATTTCCCTCCTCCCTGAATTAGCATAATTCCAGTAATCTACTTTTAATATGATGTCTATATTTATGTAATACTCTTACTTTAATGCTACCAGAGAATGAATGCCACCACAAAAAATAGCCGTCCTAAATCAAAACTACCGATTAACCTAATACTTTCTTCTCAGATGGTTCACTAAGCACATATTCAGTATCCGTTGTCTCCATAACCTTAAAAAAGACACTGTCTTGTTTATATTATTTTAGAAAAATTCCACATCCAGGGAAATCACCTGTATTTGCTTGCAGTGTGCCACTATTTTCTTTAGGCCTGGAATACTTGCACCCTTCAGCCTAGTAGCGAAAAATAGAAACTTGTAGTAGAATTAAGAAAGAGTAGGAAATCTGTTAGTATCATAGCAATTAGCTTAATTTTCAGAATTGCTAAGCACCTGATCTAATTATCAATTTGGCAAAATACGTCATCTAAGAAGTTCCAAAGGATCTGGCACACCACCTCCAAGAGTTTGACATGACTTGCTTGGTGCCTAAGTGATATTCTTCACAGCTATAGCAGAAACTAATCTGTCCCCTTTACTGCACTGCTCTGTTACATGTACATTTAGAAAAACCTGAGTATTTGGAAGTCTCCTGAAAAGTAAACTGGGTTAATCTTTGCAGATGCCTTAACAAGATAAAGGATGTTGTGATGGGCTGGTCATTACTATTTAGGAGTTCTGTGCTTGGACTTTGTAGATAAGCTTGGCTTCAACAAATCATATAAAGTTGGGAACCTTAGGAAACTATTGCTTTAATGTAGCAATAAATTAACAAGTTTTAACCTTCTTTTACAAAGTCACCTGAGGGGGCAATATTACCCGTCACTGCAGGTAACTCAGTGAACAGCTTCAGTATGCATTCACAGCCAAAGACGCATATATAATAGGATGAAGAATAGCAATAATAGCTTAATAACTTTGAAGGCAACGCAGTAGCCTTATTCTTTGAAGTGCTGCACTGGACATTCCCTTTCAAGAAGGGCATTTGAGTGCTAAAGGAGGCTGAGAAAGGGATAGTTTCCATTGCCCAGGCATAGAAAACACTTGTGAAAAAAATGTACTACATGCCCTCCGCACTTCTTAGCTTTTTTGAGTCGTCTTCAAAATATCTGAGCTCCACAATGTTGTAAGAACAGTGTTTAAAATAAAAGGGCCTAAAAATAAAATGCATGTTACAGAAAAACAAAACAGGACCTGTCTTTTCTGTCTCTTACCAGAAATTAGCAGCAAGTAAATGAAATATTAGAAATGGGAATATTAAAAATTTATAATGGGATTCTTTTTTCATAAAATGTGAACCTTTGCAAATTACTGTCTTGGTAAGCCTGAGCTCTAAGCTCAGAAAGATTAAAAGGCGGCTGGGGTATCAATTTAGATTTATATCTAGCATTTCAAATAAGAGACCCTGGAAGAGAGATCCAACCTACCATCTCATAGCTATCAGTGGCAAAACCACTTCGGGGCAGAGCTGAGACCAGGCAGGTACGCACGCCCTGACGGCCCGCTGAATGGTGGAGATACACTGGAAAGGGGGTGCTACCAGCAGCAGAGCTAAGCCTGTCCCTCCCTCCACACGGACTGATTTTTCCACCCTGGTCACCAGGCTTCTGTCACCCATGTCATTCAATGTCAAGCTGAATGCATCCCCCATTCTGCCCTTGTAAGCACGAGCAAGGGGAATAGATTATTCCTGTATCTACTGCCAAGTCCTTAGCACTCTTCGTCTACTGAATCTCTGACTAGCTTCCATCAGGGAAAGGATAATCACCTAAACTTGGAGCCTGGGCACTGCCTTCTCCCCACAGATTGCAAAGAGGGGCAGTCCTGGTGCTTGCAGGCCTTACCTGCCTTCTAAAGGCATGAGCATGAGATAAGGGACATGCCCGCCATTTCCTCCATCCGTGGAGGACCTAGATCTAGTTTGTAAAGATGACAAGATCTTCTCACGGGTAGGACTGTCCTTAAAAGACCATGTATCTTAAATCAGCAAGCCAACTTTCATTGTTCAGGACTTAGGCCAAAATTATATTTGTATTCTACAGGGATAAAATCTGTTCCCAGAATTTATCACTGGCATTTAATTACTGACATTCTTGCATTTTAAGAAATTCAGTGCTGGTGACACATCGCATTTAGACAATTTCTTTTGTATGTATGTCATATTTCTGGCCAAAACATCACCTCTCATTCTTGTAATTACACTTTTCAATCCCATTGTCTCAGATTATTTTTTTTTAACATCTGCTGTCACGTCTATTTTGGAATTGCAGCTTTTTTTATCCCTCATTACCATTCTTTCCACCTCACATAGTTCCAGTATTCCTTCATAGTAACTGCTGTCTTATTTTCATTTCTAGCTCCGCTCTCACGAGTTACTTTTATATTACAGATCAGAGACCAATAAGCAATACTGATCCACTTGAACGGCTTTTGGCCACTTACAAAGAAATTTTTTATGAGCATGCTAGGGGGTATTTTCACGCAAGTTCATGCTTTGCCTCATGTTAGGCAGAAATGCCACTTTTCCCTTCAGTGTAGGAACTATGCATCCATTTCCAGTGCTTCAGCACCTAACTCCCCAGTCTGCTTGCAGCCCTGAAGTTACACATGTACACAGGTAGATGCAAACTTACTGACAGAGTTTGTGCCTACCATACAGCAGCCACATTTCTGCAAATGTTAGCCATTACATTTCATTAGAAAATGACACTGATAATTGTATGGCTTTTTATTAATGCTTCCTGTATTTCACTTGCTGTAGATTTATCATCCTGACCTAGATTCTGCAATTACAGCTGCCACTGTCTTCTAAGGCAGTTTTCAAAAGTAAATATTCAGACTATGTCTACAAAATATATGTTTACATCTGCAAAGAGATACTTTTCTAGAAAGACATGAGCAAACATTTGCTGGCACACACATTTGGTCTGTGCAAATACTTGCCTGTAGAAATGAAAGCATTACACTTGAAACAGAGGTGAACAAAGTTAGAAGGAGTAAAACTGTGAATAATTATTTTTGAGCAGGGCAATTAGGAAGTTTAGCTTCACATCAAACCAGATTTAGGAGTTCTTTTTCATCTCTGACAAAACCGGAAACTCTCAATATGCAGTATAGTGCAATTACAAAAAAAAAAAAAAAGGGGATTTAGTTGTTGCAAGAAAAGGAAAATAGATGAACATACAATTTTGTAGTAAGTGGCACTATTCTCTCCCTTATTCAGTAGTCTTATTGGTAGACTAAGTCACCCAGGACATTGCACGCTCTCAGTGCCCTTATAGCTTTGCCTGTAGTAAGCAGCCCCACAGGACTGTGCAAGGTGTTCTGAGCACAGACACTCTAGTGACACCCTTTTGGTTATTTTTCTATGCTGGATAGACAGCTATTCATTGGTGCAGGAGCAGAAATGATGGCGTTCACCTTCAGGTCTTAGCTGCCAGACTTCAAAGGCACGACCACATTCTGTGACTTTTTTCGTTTAACAAATGTACCAGCCTCAGAATGAGAAATACAGAAACTTCTGTTCTAATCCCCTCACGCACAGAAAGAAGCATGAAAAGGTTGTGAACTGGGATCACTGAATAATAGCTGATTATTTGAGAAAGCAGAGATGGTCTTTATTGATTTATTTTTACCAACAAAATTTCAGATCTTTTACTTCTGTAATATAACGGCTTGGAATCAGGCACCAGGGTTTTTTTGTGGGCAAGGTTGTATCTGTCATGGGGAAAAAAATCCCAAATGATCATCCAACTTTGGGGGAACTGCAATTTCAACCAGATACGTGAAAAGGTGACAGTTCATTGTAACTTGCATTGCAAATATATTTAGCAGTATTTTATTTTTATTCCTAATCATAACTACTTCTAGCCTTTATGCAATTGCCACAGCACACAGTTCTGCAATCTTGCCTACTTTTGTTGATATTGTTTTTGTTTGCACGGTAGCACTGGCTAATTTAATAGGCAAATACAACCTGGAGTGTACTTTCTGCAAAGTCATGCCATTTAATAGTAAATTAGATATCCTGTCCACGTTCATGGCAGTCAAAAAAATAAAACAAAGCAGAACCAAACTCCTAAATTCTGGTCTAGAATATAGAAACATTTCAGAGGGACAACTGTGGTATTTCCTTTTAGCTATCATTGAATACTGATTTGTTAAGTTTTCTTCAGGAGTTTAAAGAGTAAATTTCTAGTAGATCAGAGTAAAAAATAGTCTAGGCAGTTTTTGTGAATAAACAAAGCCAGAACTTTTATAATATGCCTTTTTTTTTTTATTTTATTAATGACACATTTCACATGATATAAATAAAATTGTGGCTATGTTACATCAAATGTAGTCTTTTTTCGAGCAAAACACGCTCATAAAGCATAAATCATAAAAAAGTTTGCTGAAGTTGAAAAAGAAATTGCCAAAGCTGAAGTGGCTCTCCAGGTTTAGTAAAGAGCACACACAGACACTTAAAACTGGTTTAAACTAGCAGTCACGTAGCAGCTTCACATCTTGGAATGGCAGTCGTGTCAGTTACGTAGCATGGGCATGGAAAGGGCAGCAGGACAAAAACTCATCCAAACTGACAGCTGCATGATAACCGAATAACAAATGAGTATGATGACATTAGCTTGCAGTGAATCCTCCTTTTCCTACGTATTTAACAGGAGAGATGAAATGCTGAATTTTACACTCAAGACTAACAATGACCACTGTTTGGAGTATTGTAAAGTATAAGTGACTCTTGAATGTCAGAATAAAAACTTAGAGATTGTTAGAAATTTCTAGCAAATGACATTTGAGCCTCAAGACTTCAGGAGAATTCTGAAAGTAGCTTTAAGATATGGGGTTCAACATGCTGCACGCTCCCCTGAGCGTTCAAATGATGTTACTGTGCTGAAGCATCTATAGAAACCTGACCATGAGTAAGTCTGGAAATGGTCAACTGGCTCCTGTGATTCCTCCAAAGTGGGCAGCAGTAGACATTGCCGGTGTTTGGTGGGTATTTGCGGACCGCTCTTGGAAAGGGTCTGTGAAATGGTCTACATCTCCTAGGAGGGTATTCCTGTTCCTACTCTTTAACCAGATTGACTGGGTTTTGTCTAGATCTATGTGTCTTGTGTCTTGTCTGACCCAATGAATCATCTCGCATTTCATGTGTGGACAAATGCAAGGGGGGGATTGTTCTTTCCCTCAACTGTGATACAGCTTGATTTCTAGAACCTGCTCTACGAGATGGAGTATGTGTGAGACCATCTAGGCTGGCAGAAAAGAAAATAACTTTTTCCTCCCTACTGTGTTTATGTGGACAAGAAACACCCAGATCCATCTAGCTTACATTTAAGAGGGCAACACAATGGCTGATGGCATTTAAAACAAAATGTTTAAGCTCATACCCCATCAGGAGAGCATTCTCCTGAATAGGAGAGTCATCGGTTAAGTGTTGGTCTTGAGGTCGCGTCCCCGTCCTCCGTTCACACTCCTGACAAGCTCAAGCTCTGCATAAAAATCCATGTGCTCGAGCTCTGCAGTGGGGATCAGGTGCCTAGAAACGAGGTGCGCGGAGGTGCAGGTGGAGGTTGCACCGCCACCTTTCAGAGAACATGACTGGCTGCATACTGGAATTCTGTCCTTAAAAAGAAAGTGCATTACCGAGTAGTATGTGACAATTTGATGACTTGTTGCTCTCAACACTGTCTGACATCTGCACTGCTGTTTTCCCGAGACGGTACGGGAAGATCTCTTGCCTATGTGCCTTGTTAGTTTCGCAGTAATGATCGCAAAGGGGAAAATGGATTCCTACCATGCCCTATGGGTGGCTTTCTTCTCCAGAGGAGAGGGTTCTGTGAGTCAGAAAAACTAGTTTTATTCAGACCAGCTTGAACGCTGATACATTTTTAATATTAGGAAAATTATTCTGAGAAAGAACTTCTAGGACATACTTTATAATAGTTACAGCGGAGATTTCATAATTAAAGCTAGAAGATCTTTTCCATTTCAAACTCGATCTTCCAAAAAGACAAAGAATCTAAAGGAGTGAAGAAACCATACTGTCCATATATTTCCCATTTCTGCATCAGACCACTCTAACGTAGAGTATCTTTTGAATGTGTGAAGTTGTAGACGGAATAAAAAAAACAAAATGTTTTTTTTCTTTGAGAAATGCTCTGGCTATCCTTACCTTTTAAAGCAGTCTACAGTGATACGCATTATTAAATGCCACTTTGCTAATATAAGAGCTACTAATATGATACACTGGGTTGCAGAGCTGGCTGCAGACAGACCTAGCTAGGAAGGACGGAGTGAGATGCTCTTCCCTCAGCGATTGCCCCACTCCTCTGTCCCAAACTTGTTTCTCAAGTCAGCCATCTCATCAGTTATAAAAACAACCACACAAATACAATTCAGTGTATATGGAGAAGAAAGTGGGACTGCAGGTAACATAAAACTGGACATGGGCTTGCATCTTCTCCCTGCTTCCATTTGTCCTGCAAGTGTATAAATTTTCCAGGCTTGTTAGAGATATGATTTCTGCAAACAGTCCCACAACGTACATTGACATTTGTGTGTGTTATGAACCTATCCAAAAGGCTTTAGGTATGGCGATGAGAGCAAGAAACAAACAGACTTTTGTGATGTGGGATTTGAACATGCTGTGGAAGTTGTAGAGACTTTCAGTGTGTCAGGACTGCAGAAACAAATACAAAATCCCGCAGTAAACACAACCAAAGAAGCAACCTTACATTTTCTCAGGTTTTTAACTGGGAGGGCTACTGACTGGAAGAACCTACAATGCATTTAAGATTTAAAAGCAATCATACACCCCACATATTTGTCACTTGATGAAAGCAAAGTCCATTTTTCACATTTTACTGCCTAATAAGGGATATATTATTAGTAATCTGGAATGAATTTTCCAAATACAACAATGTCAGTGCAAACCTATAGTAACTATGTTCTGATGGTAAAATGGAGGCACTGGTGGAAAGTACCAATGGAAAAAAATATTCATTTTTCAAAAATAGGCAATTGAAATCTGATTATTTACAATCAGTTGCTACATGAATCAGAAATTACGTATTTCATGGAGAGGAAAAGTGCTGCTAACATCTTCAATTTGCACACTACCAACTTTGCAAGGTATGTTCTTGTATTTAGATGTAAACACTGTCTCACTGGACTCAACGGGTCAAAATTCTTCAAATACTGGATTCTGCAAGTTAAAAGTAAGCTCTCACACTTGATAACCCCCCACACACTCAAAGTCACTCTGTGCTTTTGCATAGGCTGAAATAGAAATACTGCATGATGTTATCATTTCAGTAATTGCACTGAGCTAAAGTTCTGTTACAAAATGAAACCAATTTGTGAGAATAATAAAAGGTAGTCAGATCAAATTTAATGTAATAGTCACCTGGTGAGCACCTGTATCAGCTGGGCAATATAGTACTAATGCTGATACAATTAGCTAGCTAAGGAATTCCTTGTTGGTGGCAGTATCCTTTGATAATGAGAAAAAACGTTGTGTCAAGAACGGAAGCCATTAGGTTTGTGTGATCTCCAAGTACTATAAAAATATTCAGAAAGGATGAGAAAGTGAATTAAGGGAAGAAACACCTTTCCCAGCTGTTTTGTGGACCCCATCCAATATTTTCAACCTGTTTTATAGTAATAAAAAATGTTGTTAGCAAAAAATTTGAAAAAACTCCATCCCTTAAGGAAGGCCACTTGGTTGAAGGAAAGATGTGCAGCAATTCTACATATTTCTTAAGGTGCATCCCCATTAATTATGACATCCCTACTTTTGAAAACTTTGGTTACCATTTTAGAGCTGTCAATCCTGTGTCCTTATCTTTTCTATCCTACATGTCCCAGGGAACAGATGAAGGTATTGAACTGCAGTGAATCGGCTTTTTTATTGGTGATATGCTGGAGAAGCAGAAGAAAAGTGCAGATTAGTGGAACAGTGCAAAATCAAAAGTAGACACAGTAAAGTATGCTTCCTTCTAATATGTAGCTGTACTATCTGCACGGAATCGTTATTTGGTATTTCTTCTCCTTCCCCCACTACTGTGGAACATTATCTTTGACATAAGCACAAGTCCAGCAGTGGTGGGATTCCAGTTAGGGCATATAAGTATGTGACAACAGAAGTTGCTGCGGTGAATGTCAGAGACATCTGGTGGGTAAAAGCCCTGCCAGATGGTATGCAAAAGATAATTTACACATGTGGCTCATATGGTTAGTTTCCACGCCATCATCTTGGCAGCTGTGCTGCAGTCATTTGGTGTTGTCTCCCAAAGCATTTTTATTGCTGCATGGATACCCCTGAATGATCTCATGGTATCCTATTGCTGCCAGTGCTACCGCTGCTTTTAATAATGTGACTCCGCTTTTACTGAATGGCATCCTTCCGTGTATACACTGAGCCGTGTACCTGCTTGCTTTTTCTGAAATGGTCAAGGCTGTTTCCTTTGGTGCTTTCTAGAAACTCCTAGGTCTTTTGGAGAATGTGCTTTGAGTTCAAACTACTGTTACAGAATGGAATTTCCGACGCTTCCCCCCCCCCCGCCACATTCCTTTTGTTTCCTTGTTACTATCCTTCTGTATTTTTTGACTTTTTTATGAGTGCAGAATTCTCAGTGATTTCAACAGGAGTCTGGCATGAGGGGGGGCAATAGGATAACAGCCAAAATAGCTTTCTAATACCTTTTATCGTAGCCTGTAGGTGTTGCATCTCCCTTGGATATTGTTATTTGAGCTTTTCAAATGACTAGCTGTTAGCTGTCACTTCAAATATTTCATACTGTTTTTTTCCTCTCAGAAATCTAATTTTTCCTGCATCTGTTGAGCTTCCTATCCTGCTGTTGGTACAGTTTTGCTCAACAGTATTTATCTTCTTCTTGCAATCAGTGGGTTTAGGGAAAAAAAAAATAATTACACACACATATGTGTAAAAACAGCCTCTTTGGTAAAGCAGCAGCAGGATCTATGATAAGCGCAGTTCCATCCAGTATATAATGAAAAGGTAGGAAAAAACAAAAGCCCCCAATCCCAAACAGATACTGTTTATTTCATAGGGCTCGCTGTTACCATTTTAGTACGATTTAACAGTTCTGAGCTGCCCATGCTAATTTATTTGTGATAGAAAAGAATATAACAATTCAGTTCACATGAAGAGTATATTTTGTTTCTGAAAACAAATACACTCATTTTTAAAAGTGAACTTTAAAATTGTTTTACAAGGGAAGATGTTAGATTAAAAAGCACCTTTCTATTCCAGCTCATTAATCAGCGTCATAGAGAGGAAGGTTTACCTCTTTAGCTCTGAAAATGCAAACTCTCAACCATTCTTATTTTAGACCTTGAAACTGTGATGAGATACCCCAGGTTGCACAATGGAACTGAAAACCCTAGCTGATTAGTTTTGTAACATGCTGTGTGATTAGTATGACCTCTTGTGTTAAACACGGGAATATTCATTTGTTTATTCACAAAATTAAACAATCAAGGACGGAGATGAAATATCTAAAAGCTAGTTAAAGCACTGTCCTTGCCAATTCTATAGCAGCAGTAGAGGTATTAAAATTGTGAGTTGTAACTTTTATATATGAATTAGAAAAATAAATGCAGTCATTTCCCCATGTAGACTACAGCTATTGTGTATTTTAGTCTACCAAGACTTTAAAAAGATAATTTTTTTCTTCACAATTCTAATAAAGCCTTGCATGACCAGAGTAGAGGAAATTACAGGACAGAGCCTTGGTGACTTCTAAACAAAACATAAATATTTACAAATTTCTTTAAAAATCTTTCATGGTAAACTAGGTCCTGAGGACTTTATCTTCTCTTAAGAACACTTAACAGGAAGAATCCTCAAGCAAACATTAAGAACATGACACGAACAGAAAAGGAAAGATGAAACCTAGCCTATCTAAATCTTTAACTAGTTCAGAAAACATGTATTTTCACAGCATGCTTGTGCAGCACTTTTATTTACAGAGTGATAAAAGCCCAGGTTCCCTAAGATTTTCATTTTCTAAGCTGCTTGCTATCCCTGTGTGTTTGAAAACACAGGCAAAATAGGACCAGTGAGATGGAATTATAGCACCGTGTTTTTTCAAACAAACAATGGAAGATCTGAAGCTGTGTTAAACAGCCTGTTCATTCTTAAAAATAAAAGCATCTTTTTTCTCAGTCTTTGGTGCTCAGGGAAACTAAGTGCAATGGAGAGCATCCAAATACACTTTAGTGTGATTTAAAAACACAGAGTGATGTATTTAGAAAGTGCTTTATCATTCACGCAAGAATGTGTGTGTGGATTTGTATTCAAAACTTGGTTGTTAAACAAATTCTGAATTATCATAAAGCATTATGATGCTGTATATCGCATACACTCCTACTTATGGGGGTGCTTTTTCCAAGCATTTCCAAGCTATCTTCCAAAATAACCTATCCTATGTACACATACTCAGAGATTTTTAATTTTTGGTCACTTTCTAAATAATCTATCTATATTGTACAAGCATGGTATTTACTACATTAGTGAGGGTTGTCTGATTGTGTGTGTGCAATATGTGCTTGCCGTAAAAGGTACACCTTGGTTAGGAATTAAGCCATTGAGATTTTCGAGCAGAGCATATTTAAAAATTTTGTCAATGACAGTGCCTCTCTCGTATTTCTAAAATGCAAGCCATTCAAGGGTGTATAGTTTCAAAGGAAACTGAATGTCATGTGAGACACAGAAAATATAAGGACATAGGCTTTTATCCTAGAAAGGCTTGGTGAATTTCATCTTTAACGTTAGTGAGAAGTTAAAAGATGTAAGGAAACCTTCCAGGCTATCAAATTTTGCAGTTGATTTTCCAGCTGCAAAGACAGTGATGCCTGACTGGGGGAAAAAAATAATAAATTAAAAAAAAAAACCCTCTCATAATCTCACCTAGGTGACAAGAATGGCACAGCTGTAACAAGGTAAACCACCTACCGTTCTCACCGATTATTCCCTTAAATAAACGCAGAAAAGAGACTTTACCTGGTGCAGACATTACCCTGCCAAAGGGAGCTGCGGGAATGAATTATTCAGTCAGACTTCGGGAGGGAAAGGAAGGGGGAGAGACAAAATGGTCGCAGGCGAGCAACTTCAGGGCTGGGCTGGGACTGCACGCCGGGGAAGCGGCGCCGGAGGGGAAGGCAGCTCCTCCGTGACACCGACCCCCCTGTTTCACGGTAAAAAGCTCCTGCCCACCCGCCGGAGCGGGTCTCCAGCCCCTAAACCACCCGCTGCCGTGTCCCGGCCTCACGCCCCGGCGGCCGGTTCTCCCTTCTCCAGCTGAGGGAGGGAGCAGAGGGACGGCAGAAGCCGTCGTGTTTCCCCCCCGCCCTCACCCTCCCGCTCCGTGACAGGCCCGAGATGTGCCGCGGAGGGCTCCCCGCAGCCCGGCGCCAGGGCGGACTGCGGCGGGCCAGGGCCCTAGGCCGCGGGGCGGGCGGCGCGGGCCCGGCGGGGCGACGGAGGGG
>VYZM01019467.1:1751-13522 GCA_013398915.1 Dromas ardeola | reverse complement strand
GGCTCATGTTGATCTTCTCATCCACCAACACCCCCAAGTCCTTCTCCTCAAGGCTGCTCTCAATCCATTTTCTGCTCAACCTGTATTTCTGCTTGGGATTGGCATGACCCAGGTCCATTGGGCAATCAGTTGGCACTTTTTATCTGACTCTGGACTAGCGCTTTCTGGAATAGCTCTAACACTCATTCTGAAAATGTAAGTTTCCTATGTGTTGCCTGAACTTTCTAAGCCTGGTTGTTTCACACAGAATTGCATTTCAGTTAAGAAGGTGGCAATCATCTCCAGTCCTGAGCTATGGCTCCATTCTGGCCTAGAATTGTACAGTTTTTTCTCTTCTGGTCTCCTCTCCCCCTGCCACCTGCTATAATTTTTGAACTTGTTGTTTAAATTTCATTATGAGGTGAAAAATCTCAATGTTAAGCTTATATCTACTTTTATGAGAACAAGTGGCCAGGTAGGAGAGAGATACCCTATTAGTGCTATGAGGGAGAGATTGCAGAGTGAGCTCCATTTTTATAGATGCCAACAGATTTAAGAAGGGCAGACGTGTTATGAATACTATAAATATAGAAAAAGCTTAAATGTCTGTATTACTTAGCACAGAATTCAGCCAAGAGGTGCAGGACCAAAAGAACTGATACGATTCAGTTTTCATAGCAGTACGTTTCTTTTAAGAGAGAAATAGGCTGCCATTTAAGTTTCCGTTAGAAACATTCACTTTTATTGAATAAACAAGTTTTCATTCTCAGCCAAAAAGCTTATATATTCTTCTATACAAACATTAGAGGTTTTGGTCAGATGCTTTCTGAAATTTGAGATGCTTTCTGAAAAGTGATTTCTTGTTAGTGAGACAGCTATTTTTACCAAATATTATTTTGAAAAAAAATAGGGGAAACTCCCTCATTGCCTTCGAGTTTGAATGCAAAAGAATAAAAACCTGAATGTTAGGAAAGGTAGAAAAAAAAAAAAGGAGGCAGAGGATGATGAAGGACACTGAATGGAGGTAGGAGGTGCATACCAGGGTGATAAAGGAAGATCTTTCCTTCCTTCTGTATTTTGACTCATTGTGATATATTATTCACTTTTAGATGGAAGATCTGGTCCATATTTTCCTTATTAAATGGTATGAAATAATAATTCAGCTCAACTGGAAAGCAAACAAGTCAAACTTTGCAGTGGGAATATGTTTCCTTTTCCCAGTTTAATGAAAAAAAGTCTTCTGACTTTCTTGAGGTGCCCTTTCCGTTGCCTTTTCTTGCCCTTAATTTCCTGTTGAGGTTGAAGGATGCAGCTGTGTCATTATTTATTTATTTATTCTTCTGGTAAGCAGGCCGTGGCTTATCTGGAATACAGTTCCAACTATGACAGCCATTTTTAATTTCTTTGTGTGAGCAATCTCTCCTCTATGACACTTATCTGTTTGAAAAATATGATGCAATGTGATTGAAGAGGCAACCTAATTGGTCATGGCGCAGCTGGGATCACTAAATTTTTTTAACTTTACACAAACTCAGCTCTCCCATTTTCATACCTATGCATCTTTCCTCACTTATTCAGCCACACTGGAATAAAGTGTCCAGATGTAAACCAATAAATGTCTATTTGTTTTCATACGATCTCAGTAACCAATTAAATAGTGAGTGTATAACATTTTGCTTTGTTTTTCTCAAAGCTCAGGATTGCTAATTACTGGAATGATGCAAAAATAATTTTTTCTAGGTACTTCTGTAGTATGACAGTCTCCTTTGTGTTAGAGGACAGAAAAAAAACCCCTAATTTAAAACCATTCCATCCCAGAAATCTTGGCCAATAAAATAAAGTTTTAAAGAAAAGATGTGCTATTGCATTCAGTGTTTTACATTTAGGAGAGCAACATAGACAAACTATCTGTGCTATCTACACAAGTTTGTAGGTGGATAAACTGAGAGGAAGTGAGTCACACCAAAGGTTGCTCACTGAAGATCACAGAGGAATAAGGGAATAAGTACCTTTTCACTGATGACCTCCTCACTAGATGTTTTATGCTTCAGGCTACAATGCTCTTCTTGAAAGATGCCTACTGCTACTGCTCAAAAACATGTCTCTGCAATATCGATGAACAGGTGCACTTTGGGATGAATGCATAATAAAAACAAGAAACTTATTAGGACAAAACCATTTTAAGGTCTGATTGATCTAGCTAAAACTTGAAGTAAGGGTAGTATGCTGAAGGTGACTAATCCATTTCGGTGAATAAGCAAGACAATATTGCTGAAGTTGACAAAGATGGGTCTATATTAAAAGAGATCAGGATTCAGATCATGTTTTGTGACTTATTATGCAGAGAAAATTATTGCTGCCCATTAAAGAATTACTTTCATCCAAAGTGGAAAAGTTGATTAGTGCACCCCAGAGTGGCTAGCTTCTAAAATTATAAAATTATAAAATTAATGAATGTATGAAATATTTCATTTCACACATAAATATCTGTGAATAGAAATTAATTACCACATGCAATGAAAGTCATTTATTGCACATAGACAATCAAATATTAAACATGTGCTGAAGTAAAAATGTGAGCATTTTCATAGCTTGTGTGTAATTGATTTGGATTTCTGTTGAACATTTTTGTTACTGTATAAAAAAACATATACCAAACTCAGTAATAAAATAAACTGTCTCTATATTTTCAGTATCTGTGGAAGGTTAATAAAGGAAATCCTTGTTCCTGGAGAGGACCACCTGTAAGTGCAATTGACCTCAGATATCATCGGGACTACAAGAAATCAAGGAAATAAAACATATGCTTAAGAGTTTGCAGGACTGTAGCTTATGCTTCCATCATAATGTAAATTCATGCTATTGGACTATGAGAGTCCTCCTCAAAGTGCCACTGTGCTTCAAACCATAGGCAAATCCTGATGTTAGTTTTCAAGGAAAGGTTTCAGCAGTGTCTCTGACTACAGTTTATGAATTACTAGTCTGAATCCTTAATGCAATGAAGGGAGAACTAGTATTGATTCTTGCCTCCTTACAGGGATGGGAAGATTTTGGGGTACATCCTGTGATTGTAACAAATTAGGGTAGCATCTAACAAGAAAATAGATGGCCTGGTAGGAGGTACACTTATGGGACTGGAGCCAGAGGCAGCTGGTATATTTTACTTGAAGGTGATCAGGGACTTGTTAACCCACAGGTACTGTGGTGTTCATCGAGGTTGTCAGCAAATGTTACATGTGTTTAAAGGTACTCCATTGTTTTTCTGGGAATGGCTGGGTACCCTGTGTCAATGAATGATAAACAGACTCCTTTGAAGCATTTAAGCAACATATATTTTATTTACAGTAACTGTTCATTTTAAATACCCTACAGTACTTTGAATTCAGGTAACTCACCACAGATAGTGGTGGCAGGAGACCTGTTTTCCTGTACTGCTAAAGTGGAAATGAAACTTGATTCCCATCTACAGAAGTATCACTGTTTCCTGAAAGAAATGCTGTCAAATTTATCAGTTAAATGCTACGTTACTACAAATGGTGGAAAGATATATTGAAGCAATCAAGAAATTTATGCTGTGCTATTCACAAAAATAGCCTACAATATGATGCAAACTTCTTATTAGACTATGTAAATTTAACATCAGCAGTGATATTACAGCATATTATTTAAGGTTCAGAAGTACATGTTATACTGGATTCACTTAAGGGCTTTATTATAAAATAATGTGAGGAAGAGGACTTGAGTTGAAGTGAGATAGGAAACGGGTTTCCCCTGTGGAGTGTGTGTCTGAAGGAGGGAACCAGCAACTGCCAAAACACAGGGAAAGATCTCTCCCTGGAGTGCCAGAAGCTCGGGGATTACCATGGTTACTTATTTGCCTTGTAGGAGACTTGATTTCAAACCACAAGTTGCTCAGACAAACCAAGTGCCCAAACCCTCTGTTTTACAACTCATTACTATAATCCCTGGATAATCTGCAGTTGATATTTGCCTCTGACTTTTACTTCAAGCTCAATCTTTGAGTTGAAAACTCATTTCAACCTAAAGATTTATCAAAGTGGTAGACTTCTACAGTTGCATATCAACAATAAGCATTTTTTTCACTAAATAATCTAATTTCTCACTCATTTTGACAGCTTTGTCAAGTGGAAAAAGACCAGAGATGGCAGAAGCTAGATTTCAAACCCATTTTCCTTTTTTTCCTCTCTTTTCTTGGTTTATTTTTTCAAGGGGTGAAGCGCTATGCAACCTTGTCTGGTCTTTTCCTCCTTTTGGATCCATTGATAGTCCTGTCCTGCTTTGACTGTTACTCTTCCAGTGAACTGATAGCTTTGGGGAGGGGATTTCTTTTAAGCTACATCAGCAACCAGTGTATTAAACCTGCTTGATAAAAACATTACTGCATTCTGTGCCACATGGGGTGGAGAGAGTGCATAGAAAACAAATTCAGTCTAAGGGGTAGGGTTGAGCTTTATGAGGCATTGTACAAGTGACTTAATTTCACAGAGAGAAGTGCCTTAAGTACTGTACAGAGTAGAGTCAGATCCTGGATTTTGATGGTAGTTCTTTTTCTTCTTTGCCTCTTTAAAAGACAGAGTCCTGATAGATATGGGTCCTAGAAATGACATAGGTCAATAGCTTTAATAACTGAAGCTTTTTGGGCCCTTTCTAGCAGAAATTCAGGCAGGCTGACCCACTCAGGGCTGGATTAGTGGCACAGGCACAACTATTATGCTAAAGAGGGTGGTACAGACCTGTCCTAGGTGAAAGGCATCACATCCAATACAAAACCATAGCCTAGTTGTTTTTAGCCAGAAGGATGGCATAGAGCTACACTACAAAGCACGATGTTGAGCTAAATCACAAACCCACTGTCAGGGTCAGTGAGTGAAGATATGACCGTGCTGGCCTTCCTGATGATGTAATGCAACTATGACCACTGTACAGAAGGAAAAAATTATGTCTATCCTTAAAATGTAAAGAATTTCAACAACCACATTGATCTTGGGGGACTGAGAAATTGGGAGAAGAATAATGCAGATCTGTTCTGCTATCAAAAGACTCAACATAGAACCAACATCTGTTTGCTTAGTTGCTTTGGGAAGTGTACAGACATAGAACAGCAGAAAACTGTGTGGTTCCAGGTTGTCTCAAGTCACTAGATACTGATTTGGGACTTTGAAGATTAATATCTCCGAGACATTGAGAGGACTCAAAAGTACTGGTTAATGCTGCAAGGACCCCCGATTCAGTGAGTGCCATTGGGATGACACAAGCTTTTGAAAAGAGGTTGTTTTATAAGAGACACTGTTGCTGACATGCAGCTTCAAAGGGCACTGAAGCAGAAACATATATTCTGACTACTCATACTCTCCATAGAAATGCAAAGCCACTGACATCCTGGAGATGGATTTGGTCCTTCATTTGGCCTCAGGTTTGTCTGCTATCATCTGGAATGACTTTCAGAGCAGGGCAGCTAAAAGGACTGTCCCAGCATCATTAGAAAGGTTTATATTTGCACAGTGTTTCATATGATAGGGAAAAAGATATGTATACCATTATGGTTTCATGTCTGCTAACAGTCCTCTGATCCAATGCTATCCTTTTTTCTGAATCTGGAAATTATAATTTTTGTCATGTCTTATTAGAACATATGAAATTATGTTTGCATTCAATTATGCACAGTATAATTGCACTCTACTAGTAAGATGTGATGCGATACAGATTCCCTTTTACACCCTCCTTTTATTTTTCTGTGAAATGGCATCACCAAAGGTTCCAGAGCAAAGAGAATCTCAGCCCATTTTGCTTGCAGTTGTCTGTTTCTGAAACCTGGAAAGTAACAGCCGTGCATGATCTGATTAACATCTTGTCAATACCATCTAGCGGTGGCTTTTTCAGTATTTGTGCTTAATCAAATCCAACATGTAAAGTAAAGCTCAGTGAGGGATGATTAAATTCATCTCTGCCTTGCAACCAGCTGCCCTGCAGTGTCCATCACATCCCAAATGTGAGAATGTCATCTACCACAGAAGAGAAATACTATGTAAATTCTTGCGATGGGTCCCATGCTAATGTTGAAATTCTTCTGGTCAGTACGGACTGCTCTGCGTGGAATCTAAATGTGCAGCAGCCGTCAGAAAGAGGGGACAATAGGGTGGAGTCCACGTTGGATCCTCCTGTGGCTTCCCAAATGGATGTGGACAATATGGATTTGTTTACGTTGTCTCCTTTTATCCTGCAGACTATCTCTTTGGAAAGTCAGAAAGGCTCTAGAATTTTGGTCTGACAGATTTGAATTGGACTAATTTTTTTAATTGTGTCTGAAAAATGCCTGTAGGATGGGTTAAATGAAGGGATAAAAGCTTTACTTCACAGATAGTAAAAGTGTAAACAATCTGTGACACCTGTCATCTCAGACATTCCTGAAGAAGCCTCTGTGGTGTTATATTTAAATTTTAAAATAATAAATTATTTCAGTACTAATGGACAGGAATTAAAAATGAATAAAATTAATCTTGAGATGGGGAAGGGAATTAGAACAAGCTACTCTAGCCTCCATGGTCATTGCTACTTTATTTTCACCCAACATCCTGCATGGAAATTATTATTTCAAATGTATGCAGCATTGTCTCTGAAGGCAGATTTGCATCTCTGATTTTGAATCTGTGGTATGACTTGAGACACCTACAAATAAAGAACTATGAGGCAGCATTGCACATTAATGGGTTGAGAGTATACTTGTCATGGTTAGAGTGAAAGTATAGAGAAATACAAATTTTATTTTAGCTTTTATTATTTGGGTCTGTTTGAAGTTATCCGGTAGCTCTTCCTTTTTACAGTCGTATAGCAGAGCATGAGTGTGGTGGGGTTCACTTGCTTCCGTTTCCCTTGTTCAGGAGGACTGGCTTCACTGCAGGCTTTGGAGGCATGCTAGGAACTCAGGCTGTGTGTACTGAATCAGTTACATTGCAGGTAAGTTGTATCGTGCATTATGGCATCACACTGGACATTACTACATGCGTGTAGTATCAGTAAAGACCTCATGCATGAGTTTGTCCTGGAATTTGCATATGAGATTGGACTAAACTTATAGAGATGGGTTTTGCTCACTCTTCCTTCCCACTTCAAAGAAATGCATCTTTATAAAGAATAAACAATCTTTTGAAGTAGCCTTTTGAATTTTCTAATATGTTACACTTCTGAAGGAGATGGAAGGGTACTGGAAAAAATCACAGCAAAATAATAAAATCTATCACAGAAGCAGCCACATACAATCATCAAACTTATCAGAAACTTGCAATTCCTACTCTACTAGTTAAACACTGACTCCAAAGTTAACAAATAATGCCTTAGGGCATTCTCTGAACTATTCAACATTCAGACTGTGTCTGAACTGTTCAGTAGTTCATTGTTCAATATTTAGGTTCCTTGCTTTGTTGTTTGTTGTTTCTCTTTTCTCCAAGAGTAAGATTTAAAGCATCCTCCTTTTTCAAAGATAAAAACCTTCACACAACACACTGAAGGCGTGGAAACTAGAGACCTTTGCTCAATTGTTAAATATGTAGTAAAATTATAAAAAAAATAAAAGATGAATTTTTTGCCTGCCTGAGCCTCACATAATTACCGCCTGTGTTTTTTCCCCTTATGACAACTCCTTAGAGGATTAAATTTTTTTTGTAATAAATTGTGGCATTACCTATTAATTACGGCAAATGTCAGAGTCTCAGACTGGACTTCAGGGTTTGGGTGGAATTGTAGTGCAATTTCAATTCGTTACTCACATCTGAGTTTCTGGTTGGCTATCACATGGCATTGAGCACTGAAGGCAACATGAACATTGGAGCTTCTCCTGAGCTTGGGTTGCCATCTGTTGCAGAGGGAGCATGTTTTTCTTACAGGTGACCTGTTGTGATTTGTGCAAGATATAAGGGCATTTACTTTAGGACTGTCTCAACTCCACATTCCTCAAATAATCTTAAAAAATAACCTGTATCTGTCTTGTTTATAAGGGACATGATATTAAAACAGGGAAATCAGAATCTGGCCCTTGGTATGGTGTAAAATGTTACAGGTTTCTCACGAGATGTGCAAGTCGCTAAAAATATTGTCCTTCAGAGCATGACCTGTCCTTTTCCTTGAGAAATGCTTAGGCAACATATCACTTAAATACTAAATTATAACTACAGCTAAATTGTGCAGAGCTATTAATTTGGTTGAATGTCTAGTTGACATCAATAAATCTAGTTGACATTATGTGACCCTGATAACAGTCCTTGTTGATAGGTTGCAACAGAAAGGTTCACGAGCTTCTTCATTAAGTCAGTTAACAAATAAAGCTAAGTAACTTGATTCTGTTCTGCTCAGGTTGTTGCTTCTGCTTGTGTGCTGACCAATGTAAGCTTATTCATCGCAAAGAGATAGAAGACAGGCTTCAAACTCCATTTTGTGATCCAGCGCTTATTGGTGTCGAAGTGCCCATATGGCTGTGTGCAAAACACCTTTCTCTGAAGGGGTCTGTTGACTCACTTCTTTCATCAGTGAGAATAGTAACTGTATTTTAGTGCTAGAATATGCTTAGGCAAATGTATGTCTTTGACATACTTCTTTTGCCCAAAGCATTGCATGCTTTAAGACTCTTTGCTGAAAACACCTCCTTACCCTTCTCTGTAGCGCAGCTCTGGATGTTGGTTGTGTCTGTTGTCTTGAGGAGTGAAGTTCCTTTCCAGGATGGGGATAAACTTGGCATAGTAATCTGCACAGCACCTATAACCTATGGAGGAGTATTTGAGCAATAATTCCCATAGCTGGGACTTCTTAAATTTCCTTCAGTTTTTCATTGCTGCTGTTCTTCTCTATTTTGCTCAGCCAAGGCTGTGAAGCAGCTGGGGCATTAGAGATGTCAAAGGAATTAATTTATTCCTTTTTTTCTTTTTCTCTTTTTTTTTTTCTTCTTTTTTTCCCTCCACTTATATGAATGCTTGTGTAATGATTTCACTTCGTGAGATGCTGTGGCGTATTTAACGAAGCAGGATAGAAGATCATGCTTTTCCCCAATTTAAGAGGGTAGGGAAGCAAACTTGAATATACCTATCCTTTAAATCATTCATCTGCCTGGTTCTGAAAGTAGGATACAGTAAATGACTAAGACAGCACTGGCACTGGTTTCCTTCTCCTACATTTCCCAATGGCTCAGCATGGCAAGCTTGATACTTGCCTAAAGCTTGCTAGCCTAAAGCAAGAAAAGTGACTTGGCTAGTCAGGCAGTGTATGCCCACCATATTAGCTTCTACCTTGAAGCTGGGGGCTCCAAGAAAAGGGACCAGAGAATAGAAGTGCTTGGAATTTCTCTACCATCTGCTTCTAACCTATGTCAAGGTCTGAGGCAGTGATAGAAAAATCCCAGGGCTTCATCTTTGCTCTCCCAAACCCTACCCGTTGTTCTATGTTCCTCTAAATCTCTCTCTGCCTGGTCTGGTATAAATTTGAAATTATCTTAGACAAACCTCATAGCCAGTTGTGCTTTGCTCTCTTTCTCCTGACACCACAGCTGCCCAGTCCCCTGACATGTTGTGCAATAACCCTGAATACTCTATGGTTCAAGAAAGAGCAGAAAATATCCCACTTTGGACTGTCCCTAGTGGAATCACTCCATGCTCTTCATGACCACTTTACCCCTAGTTCTTTTCCTGACCTTGACTACCCTGCAGAGAGGCAACTGTTGCTTTCACAAAGCAAAGCTCTGTAGCACTCTGGTTTGTGAAATCATCCGAATGCCAACAGCTGATATGGGGACTTTATTCTTTTTGTTGGGAAGCTATGAGGAAGCAAAGCTTCTCTTGCCAGAATTGCCAAGAACAAGAACTGTGGAAAGCTTACATGTTACTCCATCTCACGAGTGAAGTTTCCTTAGTCTGCACAAGGAAGTTTAATAGCTTTCACTATAGAAAGAAGGAAGGCATAATGAAGTTCTTAATAATCTTCACTACATGAATGAATGTCAACAGGAGATCTAGATGTTTTAAGTGCACTCCAACCAGGAAGATCTGAATGCAAAGAAAACTGATGGAACAGGTTGCCCTGAGTGGTTGTGGAGTCTGCATCCTTGGAGAGAGTCAAATACCATGTGGACACGGTCCTGAGCAACTGGCTCTGTGTGTCCCTGCTTAAACAGGGGGCATTGGATCAGATGATCTCCAGAGGTCTGTTCCAACCACAGCCACTCTGTGATTCTGTGATAAATTACCTTTATGTCAACGTGGAGAAGACCTGGGGATCACTGTTAGAGTTACAATGTTCAGAGACAGAAACAAACTTTTTGGATATATTTATATAAAATATGTATTTATGTACACAGACTCAGCTAAAGCTATATATACTTTATTCCCTCTCTCATTACTGAATATTGAGATAAATGAGTAAATTAGTTTAGCAGAATATCTTAGCATTTATGAAGCTTAAATACCTGAATGGTTATTTCATAAGAGCTCTGAAATCAACACAGTAATTTTAGATGTCCAAGTGCAGCTTTGGAAGCCTGATTTGAAGGGTTTTGGTTATATTTTTGAAGATGTAGGTTCCAGACTTTTGGAAGTGTTTCTTCATGTACGCTTCCTTCCTTTAACTGGCAAATAAAAAGTTTTTATCCAGTCGTCACTACAAAGACAACTAAAATCATTACAGGAAATATCCTTTTCTGTTCTTTGTGTAATATTAAGAAAATAGTGGGCTAAGCTCTCATTCCAGAATCTCTTTTGTTGTTGGCAACAGTGTATACACTACTGGCTGGAAAACTAATACTACAGGAGCCAAAATATATGGGGTCATTGCAGGCTTTTTGGTGGTTTGAGGTTTTGTTAGGTTTGGTTCTTTTCTCATCCAGAAAAAATGGACAGGTAGTCACAAAAGTAGTGGTGTGAGCTGCCATCTGAATTTGTGGGGAATAAATGTTGGGCATCGGTTGTGTCAGTTTTCAGTCATCTGCCTAGAAGAACACATTTGGAAATATTCACTGCTGTGGGGGAAGAAGCATATCTAGTTGGTCATTGAGGCAGGTTTTCATATTCCTGTGCAACTCAGACAAAGTAATCACAGTAAACCACAGATTGCAGTGTTACTTTAATATCTTCAAGTTTTCTTCTTTGAAAGCAGATAAAGAGCCTAGCTTGATGACACAATATGCTGACTGGCAATGCCATAGAGTCTCATTGCATTTGTTGGATTTGCTCTGATGGTAGTGAAGTACCTGAGACTAAAAACAAAAACATGTTTCTGTTGTGGCCTCCAGACTTCTAAGTTAGCTTCAGTGAGACACAGAATGTGAAGTTTTTAGTTGTAAGAGGTTGCACCGGGTCCCATTTTGTTACTCCGTATGGTTGTTGTCATGGCGTGGCATGTTGCCACAGCATGCTGTGAGATGCCTACCTCTTTCTGTCATGAGCCCTATAAATGCCTTATGAAGATAATTTTCTGTATCTATCCCTCTGCTTCTTTTATTCTTTGGAAACATTGCCTCCTTCAGCAAAGTAATGAATGTAGACAAAAAGCTGATAGGACTGTGAATGTATAAGAATATACATATATATATAAAATATATATATGTGAATGTAAAAGTACACTCACATGTATGTACTGTCATTTTAAGTAGATTGATGTTTTCTCGTCTGAATTTTTCTCTAGTCTGTCAGTGCTATAGTCAAGAGTATTTCTGCTAAAGACTGTAGGTTGATGCACACATACAGGTGGTCAGGCTGTTTCTTTCCCCTTTTTACTTCTTAGCATGAATTCCTCAG
>VYZM01019466.1:288801-308485 GCA_013398915.1 Dromas ardeola | reverse complement strand
TTAAAAAGGCGGAGAGGGGAGGAGCCAAAACCAGAAATCTATATGAAGGCTACTTAGTATTGGTCAATATTTCAGGTAGTTTATCTAAATCACTAGTCCTTGAAGTTTCCTTTAAGCCTTTGTTTTAATCAGCCAGTTTATTAGTTAACTATTTGTGCTTTACTTCTATAATCCTTTTCTAATTGCAATAAGAAGCATTTTAAAAGATAATGAGATAATGCTGTTATTAACAAAAATTAGAAGGCAATTTTGCAAAACCATTCCATCTGGTACTTGGGTTTCAAAATTTAAAAATGACTTTTAATTCCCTAGGGAGTGTTGCAAAGAAGAAACTAGATCACATACTCTAAGTCATTTTAGCTGAAAGCAGCTGAGACTCTTACGTACTCAAATGGGCAGCTTCTTCACTAGGCACGTTAAAGGTAAACATGGTCCCAACGTGTTTCAGTGTGATGACTTGTGGGGTGAATTTAAACAGGGGCCTTATGAAGCAAAATTTAAATAAAATTAGGTAAGGACCAAAAAAACTTTTGTTTGTTCTTATTCTTTTAATTAGTTTTCTTATGGATCTTTAAATTTCCCTGCAAAATATTAAAGCAAGTTGAAGGAGTCATTTGTCTCACTGTCACAAAAAGTCACAGCGAATGACCTTCATTGTTTCCTTTTTTTATATGTCTGTATATCCTACGTTTCTAAATTTCTATATTTTATAACTGAACTACAGTAACAATAATCTTTTTGCAAACCTAGAAAAAAATTACCCTGGTGCTGTCTTTTGTTTTATCCTAGTTTTCTCAGAGAAGCAAGGTATTACTGCCTACAAATCTTCTCCTTGATTAGGTTCTGGTAGAGAACATTGTAGTGTTCCATAGTGAACAACACTCATATTTGAACCTTAATTTAGACAAAGTAGGAATGTATTAAAATGCAAACTAGGTTTGTCATGCTGGAGGGACATAACAGGTCAGAATTATTTTTTCTGTTGTAAATAGTAGGTACAGTATCTGAAAATAGTGCCATTTAAATGCTTGTCAAGTGAAAAGAAAACAAGGAGAATTTTTAGGTTTTGATGTTGGGGAACTAGGGTTTTTTTAATCTTTCTTCGTTCATGAACACAAATCCTGAACACGATCAGTATGAAATATAATGTCTTCATGTCAAATACGTAGCTGGATCTATTCAACTGTTATTCAGAAAACAGTTTAAAAGACCCATACAGTGCTCCAAAACATTCTGGAAAATAGTTCTGAAGAGATCTTGAGAGGTCATCTAGTCCTTTTCCATGTTCTAAGCTAGAATTGAGCCATATCTTTTTTGTTCCAATGAAAGACGATTATACTCAGCCTCCTGACTATGAATATGAAGAGCTAATTATTCTTTTCCTATCTGCAGTTATGCCTTACGTTTTTGAAGGCTGTTATCATATCTCCTGGAAGTTTTCTCATCTCAAGAGAAGAATCACTCCTGTTCCTTTGATGTTTTCTTACCAGCTGTGTGTTCATAACCAATTTTGTCTGATTTTTCTCACTATGCTCCTTTTGATTCCTTTCAGTCAATCCACTTCCTTGAAGTGTTGCATCCAAGCTAGATAAAGTATTCCAAACTAATAACAATGGGTTTTGCATCCATCTTCCAATAGATTTGCCTAGATCATGTTTCTCTTGCTCGGTGATGAGAATATCATGACAAAAGTTTTACTCCAGTCAAGCACACTTATCCACAATACCTGTTCTGATCTAAAAAAATAAATTGGTTTGACAGTTTTTCTGACAAATTCACGCTGGATTTTATTTATCCCTTAGGTGCTTATTCAAAAGTTTAACATTTCTTTCATGAACTGAAGCTAAGCTGATTCTCTTGCATCTCATTTTTTCCATTTTACTAGAAAAATGTATTATAGGCTGTTATAAAGCAGCACGGAACAGATCACACATATTTGAGGTTGATAAATTATATTTCTATATAGATGCATAGATATGGATGTCTATAGAAACAGGTGTGCAAACATACATATATACACATAACAGGTGTGTGTATACGTAACAGGTGTGTGTATATATGTCTACTTAGAGATAAACACGCAAACATTTTTTTCTGTGCAGTATTCTAGTATTTTTTGAAAAGGACTGGAAATAATGGAATTTGGTAGGACTAATGTAATTTGTATCTTGGCAAAAAAAGCACCTAAATTGACAGAAAACCTATATGCAAATTTATTTCCCATACTTCTCAGTGTTTGGCAAGCTTCAGAGTAAACAGTAGTTGTTTGGCTGAGTTTTTGTTTTCAGTCAAGGAATGTGATCTGAACTGCAAATAATTTTCCCCTCCTTCTTCTCCTTATATTTACAGGAACCTTGTTCAGCTGTCATGGGCTGTGGGAAAAAAATTGATAAATCAATAAAAAAGGGTTTATTTTGGCTTCTACATATCATAGCAAAAGATTTTGATGCCTTAAATGAGCGCATCCAAAGAGACACTACAGAACAAAAAGCATACGAAGAACAAAAGAAACTAGAACGAGCTGAGCGAGTGAGAAGAATACGAGAAGAAAGGTATTCTCTCTGTAATTTCTCCTACCTCCCTTTCCTCCCTTTCTCTGATTCACTTGATTCATTCCTGTACATGGAGCTTATGGGAACCAAACTATCAAGGATTTAAAGCTTACAAGCCAAGAGCCTCCATATTACAAGTAAGGACCTGAATGCTAAAAGCCTTTCTTTAAGACCTGCAAGATTTTGCCTGGTTCACCCCCTTTATTTTATTCACTCTGTGCTGGAAATGTACCGTGAATGAGAATTGCAAGGTAGTTGTGGAATAATTTTGGCCTTGCTCATGTAACTACCCAGGAGGCTAACCTACAAAATAAATCCTCTCAATTAATCTTAAGTTACCTTCAAGTGTGTTCTAAAATAAACTTTTATTAAGTTAGACTTTGTAACACATATGTGAATATCAAAGACTAGATGTGAAACTTTATTCAACACTACACTTAATAAACTTCAGGATATCCAGCAGGTGAGGCATGGAGGGACTTAAGATGATACATCAAGGGGAAGCAGGACAAGTGGTTTATTACATCCCTTCAAAGCTCTTTGTGGTCATCATCAGCCCACCATGGTTCCTATTAGAGGCTGATGTGGGGCATTTTACAGGAGCATTCTTAGAAAATTCACTGAGCCACCCCTGTCTCCCCGTCTGCCTTATATGTGCAGAGATTTGTGAGTCTCAGTTACTGTGAGAAGTAATTGTGAAGCTACTGTTAAGTGTCTTGGCTTGTACTCTTGCTGATTTGGTTTAGTTCAGCAAGTAAATTACTTAAGCACGTTTTAAACACCTGGAATTTGACACAGTCCTCATACATATTTCACAAAATTATAAAAAAAAATGCATATGCTGTTAGTTTGCCAAATGTCTCTGCATAGACAAAACCCTCTGACCATGTTGGATTTATGCCATGTTGGGAGGTGCAGCAAGGAGGACTGACTTTGAAACACGTCAGTAATCTTGATTGTATTTATTCACTGGAAGAATTGGTTGGGTCCAAACTGGATTAAAGGCTTACAAGTTTTGCTAAACTGTCTTTGTTTCTTAGACGAATGCTAACTAGTAACTTCTGCTGGTTTTACCTGTAGCTGAGGACTTGTTTCAGATATTAAAAGAGAGCATTAACTCTCATCTTGCTGTTTTGCCTCAAATCAATTTCTTACTGTAAGAAACAGGTTATTCTTGATTCAAGTGTAATTCTGTTTTATTATGTGCTTTAATAATTCCCCAGACTGCTTTTCGTTCAGATTTGCTTTCCTGAGTGTTTTCTCAAAGTGCATTTCCTCCACAATATGTTAGTAGCAATGATCTTGTGTCAGATGCAAAACCAGAGAGAAGTAGTGCCACAAAGTTTTAACACAGCACTGGCCATGCCTTCCAAGAAGTGTGGTTTCAGGGGTAGAGCTCTTTTGCATTCCTATCTGTGCCTCTGAACAGCGGGGTTCCTTCCTCTCTCAGTACTTGCAGCTGTAAAGTAGGTGTTACAGTGACTTCCTAAGTGGAAGTACCGTCAGATCGATTGATGAAAAGTGTTTGATGAGCATATGATTTATTAATGATATATTATTTCATAGATAGTAATTTAATATTTCCTACATAGAAATCTGGTGCATAAAAAATAACTAGTGCTGGTGCGCCAACAGTATACTGAGGATTAGGTGTTGTTCCGAACTTTTCTGTTGAAGCAAATATGATTCCCTAACTGTTACCCCATAAACTGAACAGTCTAGCACTAGTTCTCCCTTATGTATATTAAGAAGAATCTAGAGTTATGAGAAATAGAGGTGTATTACAAATAGAATAAGAGGTTTTAGATAGTCTGGTTTCCCACCGCATAATTATTTTTTTTAAATGATTGAATACCTTGAAACAATTGTTATAAAAGATTACCACTGTGAAAATTTTAGCATACTGTTGAACAATCAAAACCTTCCAGTTACAGATGTATTCAGTCACAGGTCCTGTCTTCAGAAACTGCTTCCACTTCCTGATGTGCTGATTGAACATTCTGGCACACAGCAGCATGTGTTTCTACCTCTACCATAATATATACTTCTGCTTTATTGATGTTAGTCTGTCATTCTGATTTCTGTAGAATGTTTTTCAAAATACAGAAGCATATTGTAAAAATCAGCATGCATAAATTGGAGGATGAGTTAGATGACCTAATAAGTGTTCTCTGTGATGTGAAATGTATGGCTTGGCTTCATAATTCTTTGTTCATCCCCCCTCTTTCTACTCCTTCCCCCCAAAAAAACACAACCCACTCCTCCAAAACAACAACATAAACCCAACAACAAAGGGAAAGAGAAGAAGGAAGAAGGGTACCTGATGAGGAAGACCCTGAGCCTGGCAACTGTGAAAACCCCTTTCAGCCTATATCTGCTGTAATCTCTGAGGTATGAGAATATATGGAAATCTGGATTGTTTTAGACCTACTGCTAACAAATGTCTCAGAGGTAATGGGAAAAATGTTTCATTTAAAAGAATTGTTCTAAGTCTGTCTGCACAACATTATTTATCTTTTTTAATCTTGTCAGTCTGAGGATACAGCAAAGGGCTACAAAGATGATCAGGGGACTGGAACATCTCTCTTATGAAGAAAGGCTGAGGGACTTGGGTCTTTTCATTCTGGAAAAGAGAAGACTGAGGGGGATCTTATCAATGCTTATAAATACTTAAAGGATGGGTGTTAAGAGGATGGGGCCAGGCTCTTTTCAATGGTGCCCAGTGACAGGACAAGGGGCAAAACACACAAAACTTGAATGTAGGAAGTTCCATCTCAACATGAGGAGGAACTTCTTTACTTTGAGGGTGGCAGAGCACTGGAACAGGCTGCCCAGAGAGGTGGTGGAGTCTCCCTCTCTGGAGACATTCAAAACTCTCCTGGACGCGTTCCTGTGCAGCCTGCTCTAGGTGGCCCTGCGCTGGCAGGGGGGTTGGACTAGATGATCTTCAGAGGTCCCTTCCAACCCCTGTGATTCTGTGAATCGATGCTTTCATGTTAAGAAAATCCCCTATTACTGATTCGGGCAGAAAAAGTTTCATAGCCACGGTAAAATAAGGGTATTGTAAACAGATGTCTGAACACTTTTCCTAACTAAACTATTGGATATTCAGGATTGGAAAATATTCAAGGCCTATTAGTTTCTTCTAAAATGTTTTAGTGATGCAGTGAGTCACATGAAATATCACTGACTTCTTCAACTATTTAGATTTCTGAGCATAACCGGAGACAATTGAGAAGTTTTCTTAGCTTTGAAATATGAAAAGCACATTAATATATAAAGTTTCCTTAACCTGTGTTTCTGAGTCCTGGTAGTTCTTATTTATTATACCATATTTTTTTATTCAGTTGACTTGAGATAATATAATATCAAGAATCACATAAACTCGCAGTGACTTTTCCAGTAAGTAATTCAAACATTTGCTTCTCCCCAGGACAAAAGCATCCATATCCGTATATCTTGCAAAGTCAGGTACAGGCACAATAATACACTTTATAATAACATACAGAGTAAGAAGAGAAGGGTATAGCTGCGATTATTGCAGAGATGGTGATTTACTGTTTCATTGAGTCTGTATGACACAATTGGTATTTGACCAAATCATGGTAGCACTTTCTGGGTACTTTGTGCATGTGTTTTTATTTATTTTTTAACTAAAACATTAAAAAAAAAATGTTAAGAGGAAGAAATTAGGAGTTTTCTAACCTTTTGCTCAGGACTGTTTATGTTGTTTATATAGCTAGCATTTTTTTTTGCCATATGACCAAAAAGAAAGCAAGAAAACAGGCTATAAACCTAAAGATCATTTCTTTTGCTCTTAATCCTTTAATCCTTCCCCCCTGCTCCCTCCCTGCTTCCTCTGGGCAGGATATTGGAAATTTAATTTCTTCAACTATTTGAAAATATTTTCTGTGCTAGATGTGGGACAGAAAAATATGTTAGGAATATTTTGATTTTTAAAATAACCTTCCTATCTTACTAATTTACAGCATTAGAAGTTGTTAAAAAAAATCTTACGCTTTTTGTTAGAATGAAAAACAAATTGAAAAGGAAAAGAAGCGGCAAAGGTTGGAGACTGAAAAGGCTACAATTGTCTTGAAATCGCAAACAGAGCAAGAACAAATGGACGCACAGCACTTCTCAAGTAGCAGTAGCCAAAATACAAATGATAGTAGACTAGAAACATCCAGTTCTACAACTACGCAGCTTTTGCAGCATGAAGAAGGGAATGAGCAGCAAGCCTCAGAATGCCTTGACTCAGGTAAAACTGCTTCCTTTTAATGTGTCATTTAATGTTATTTTTCACATAGTTCGTCCATCTCTCTGTGTTATTTTTCATGTTACTGCACATCAATTTAATCTATTGAAAACATAAAAATACACCATTAGGTTATTGTATTGGAAAATCCGTTTCAAAAAAGTGCGTGTTTGTTGGTGTGACTGATAATGTAGCTGAAACTAGGTTCATTTTTATCATAATTGAATATGTGGTCCACTTTCCATCAGTACCAAGCTAAGTTGAATTTCTTTATTAAAACATAGAGTTTGCATATATTTTATGCTTACAGTTTATTTTCTATAGCAAAATGTTGTGTAAATTTTATATTTTACATTTCACATGCTTTTGTTTATAACTTTGGACTGAAAATGCTGATGCATCTCACCCTAACAATTGTATTAAAAGATGATCTAATATGTTCTCTGAATATAACTGTATGGTATGTAATGTTTTATTTCTGTTTGATGTAGATAACAGTAAGAAAAAAAATAAAAAACCAAAATTAAAAAGGGGCCACAGAGTAGAACCTGTTAATGCAGAAGATGCTGTTCCCAAAAATCCTACGCCACCACCATCTCTTCCACCAGGTAAGAGTGCTAACAAACAATAATCGATGTCTTAATTTGTGGTTATTAAGCCTTTAAAATATTCATTTGTGAGTGATGAAACTGGAATGGTCTTTATACAGAGATATGCTACTAAACCTTACCCTTCAGGAAATTCTTGATGCAGTTTCACACTTCATGGTATGAACTTTCAGCAGTATTGATTTGATCCAGTCCGCGCAGGGGAAGATGTTTTTGTTTTCACAAAAAAAGAGTCAGAGACTTGACTACTCACTGATGAAAAGTGATTAAAAATATCAATATTTTTAAGGATAAATCATTTTATTTTTAAAGTATTTCACCATTATTCACCATATATATGATATATTACATACTTTTGGCACTTCTGAATGCTTTGATTTCTTCCAGAGAACTGGCTTCCCTACATTTCATCAGAATCAGATGCAGTTGTGGCGTGTTTTGACTCTCTTTGTTTTTCTGTAGTTGGCTGGGGAACTCCCAAACTTAATAGACTTCGAAAACTTGAGCCTCTTGGTGAAACACATCATGCTGGTAATTGAAAATATGTTGGGGTTTGTACTTTTTAAAAGCATTCTCCATTGTTCATTCACTTCTACATTCATTTAATTCTTTGTCTTTTTTTAATTTCTTCATGCTAATTTTTATTGACCAAAAGATAACTCTTTTGCTTAGCAGAAAGCATCTTTTTGATTTTTCAAGTCTTATTTATTTTTTACCAAAAAGAATAAGTTCTCTCAGATTCCCTTCCAAAGTTTAAAGTGGCCCGGCATATCAGAAGCTATTAGTGATCTGAAGTTATTTGCACAGTAGCATGCGCCTACATATTATAATGTGCCATATAACAGGGAGTAACAGGACTGGTTACTTTAAGAGTTCAAACACATATTGCATGTGGATAGTTCATCGTTATCTGATGCAAAGGGAACAGAAGTTGGGTCACGTGGATACTGCAAGAAGTCTGAGGTACTCAGCAGAGAAGATACTGCAGAAACACCTAAGCAGGACTGCAGAGTTCTGGGAGGGCTTATTAGTTTTGGATCCATAGTGGCTCTTCCACATACAGGCTGGTTCTGCACTAAGCTGCCTGTTTGTTTCCACACTGATCTTATGATCTAAACTGCTAATTGCTTCCCAATACTGAACCCAAATGGGCCCCATGTATTTCTGGAGTTCTGTGAACCATAGCCCACATCCAGATGAATTTGCTCTGTGTAAGCTGACTCCTTGTGTTGCCTCTTGAGATAGTCTAAAACCTCTTCTGCCCACTGCTACTGTTTCCGTATCGTTTTAAAAGCATAGTCTGTAAGATTTTTGTCATTGATTTGGAGGTGTTTTATTGTGAGAAGGAAAGCTAAAGACATGGGCACCTTGAATTAAGTGCATTATGTTAGCAACTCCAAATGAGGTACTACAGTCCCAGCTATGATGAAAAGCTCAGCATAAATTTGATTGCAGAAGTAGTGAGACTTCCAACAGAAAACTAGGTTACTGGTCTGCAAGGAGAGGTGTCAGTGATAAAGCTTGGGATCTGCTACTTTACCTGAAGAGCCAGTGTGCCTGAAAGTTCACAAACTGATAGGATAAATAAGTTTAATAACTGGAAATGTCATGATGTAGTGGGTAGATTCTTGATTTCTCTCTTCGATAATGACTATTTTCTATTTTTGGAAGATCATGGGAGATTGTTTTTCATATGCTCATACTGCATCTTTTTTCAGTTTTAAATGATAATGTCTTCATTTATCTTACATTTTTATTTTTCAAATTCTGAAAAGCCAAGTGAATATGGAGTAATATGAGATGAGGATGACCAAACTAAAGCAATGGGAACACTTAAACAAATGGAACAAAAAGAATGTTAATTGAGGAACTTACAGAGAAAGGAGCTCAGTGGGGCTGTAGTGATCCTTGAGCTTAACCCTGACTTGAACTGATTGTACTACTGTCACGTAGTACAGCGCCATGTGGACATACCTGCTGAAGTTCTGACGCAACAGAACATTGGAGCTTCTCTGCCAAAGAATCATAAAAGATGCCTCAAGAGGAATTAAGCTCTCTAGAGACTAGACACTTATTTTTCACAGGAGCATAATTCATGTGCAAAAATGTAATTTGTAGTCTTAATCATAAAACCATCTTGCTCTTTTTTTTTTAAAGGCATATAGAGAGAAGGCGACAAGAAAGAAAAGCCTGATGAAGAGGTAGGGAGGGGAAGAAAGGGAAGGGGTGTTACTCAATTTTTATCTGTGCCTAAGGGAGATGTTGCATTTTGTAGCAAGAACATGGGTGAGACAGAGAGGAAAGAAACCGCTTAAGCTAGGTTCCCTACTCACAGCTGTGTAAGTTAATAACCTGAGATCTGTATTAATTTAGTCCATTTGTAACATAAGAATAATTATTAAAGTGTTTTGGAATCTAACAATGGAAAAAATGTTGGTAGGGGAATGATCTCTTGACCAGAGATGTAACCATTGAGATCAGAGGAAACTTGGAGTGCTCAGAACTTTGCAGCTGAATTCAAGACTTTGCCTGCTCCTTGCTGAGATACTTTTTTTTCAGGAATTTTGAGACACTCACAAGATTCACACAGATACAGAAAATCCCGAGAAAGCAAGAAAACATATATTAGGAAAGAACTATTTATAAACTAAAAAAGCTCTTCAAACTCGTGGTCCAGCATTGTCAAACCTTTAGTTAGGTCCTGATATCCAAGAGCATGAATTACTTATTTTGCTTAAAGCAGTTGGTTTTTCACTCAGATCATTTGACAGCCATAGAATCATTTAGCTTGGAAAGAACCCTTAAGATCATTGAGTTCAACAGTTAACCTAACAGTACCAAGTCCATCTTGCACTGATTTTAGCTTGCCATCTGTCCTTGCTTGTTTTCTGTCACACAACAGTGTTTTTCAGTTAATTTTTACTTATTTTGTAGACAGAGAGCCCACTCCTGCTTGGAAACTCATTCGAGTTTTCCTAAGACCAGTGGAGCCTACCTTTGATACATTTTTTAGAATATTCCCAGAATGGCATCTTTCCGAAAATCAGCTTCTTTTTGGTTGTCCCTTCAGCAAAGAAATAAATCAGTTCTGATTATGTGGGTGTGGTGAGGGTGTCCAGCTTTGCCTATAATTCACTGTAAAGGTGATTTTAAAAGTTTTTCAGGCATTCAACCTTTGTGAAATAAAAAGGCCTGGTTTCCTTATTGGTTTCATGATTAATTGGTATAAATGTCTCGAAAGCACAATTTGCAGTGAAAGCTTAAAGTTTTTGTTTTGTTTTTTTTATTTCCTTTAGTAAGGCTTTCTTTTCTGCGGGATTTTTTAATTCCCTGAAATGAACTGTTTTCTATAGTGATTTTGTTGAACAATTTTCTTTGAGAAACTGTTATTGGCCAAGTGGCTGAAAAGTCTTTGTATATGGCGCAAATGAGCACCTACCTTCATGTAGACCAGGCTGTAAAACCTCAGTTCCTGTAGGATGTCCAGTAGATGCTGTTGTCAAGACTCCAGGTAAAATTGTTAGTGTCCATAAGAGGAAGGAAAGAAAAAAAGTATTTAACAGTCTGCCTTTAAAAGTTTAAGGAGCCTTGGTTATGCATAGAGATTATTTTCAGGAGTACTCTCCAAAGTCTTTGTCCAAGACTGTAACAATAAAACATTTGGTAGCTCTTCAATGTTAGTCAAGAAGCCCCCTTAAGCTTCAAAACAGGTATGACTTTTTGTAGCATTGATTTCTACTAGTCCATGAAAAAAACACAGGAACAGGTGTTTCTTAGTATTCCCATACATTCTAGTACAGGTCTTTGTGAGTTAGGATAGCAGTTGTTCCTTTTTTTTTTTTTGAAGTTAAAAATTATTTTTTGAAGTGTCACAGATAAGTGGTAGACCTTGCTGCTGAAATATATAAAACTAGTGTAGTGTGAGTTGAAACAACCTCCAAAGGTCTGGTTTTTGATGCTAGCTGTACTAAGAGATATAAATCTGTCTTAATGATTTGGTGTTCAAACTGAAAAATTTAAGTGTTAGTGAGCACGCCATTTAGTATATATGTTGAGTCATTTTTTCTGTCTTTCTGAGCAGAGAACGTTATGTTGGGTGTTTAGGCAGAGTTAACAGGCAGTAGAGTCAATTATATAAATCTTTAATTATACACTTATTTTCACTAAAGACTACAATTTTTCCAGTCATGCTAATGATTCTAGCACAACACCAGGTATGAGTGCCTATTTATTGTCACTGGAGGATACATTTGCAAGAACGATAAACCTCTCTCATTATAGGAGGTAAAATTGCCTGACAGTCCTAAAATTGTTTGCCAGACCTCAAGAAACTCACTAATAAAAACATCCATTGTACAGGTTTTCATTTACCCTATAATCATTTGTTACAGTTTTGTTGCTTTTCACATGCTGCTGTAACACTGAATTAGCTTTATTAAAATCAAATGATTTACAACAATAATATAGAAGTGTTATTATTTTGCTGATTAAATGTAAGGATAACTAACACCTTGATCCTACGGACGTATATACATATTCTTAGAGTAATGGAATCCAACTTGCTTGCTTTTGTTAATTTTAGCTCAGGAATGCAATTTTAACGCAAGTTATTGCATATATAGAACAAGTGGAATATATTTTTCTTGAAAAATTACCATTTATTAAAGCTGAATTTTGTGTTGGCAGGCCATCAAGGCTTTGTTGCGGAGGAAATTGTCCGTATAAACAAAACTGAGATTTGAAAGCTTCAAAAAGCTGCTTTTATTTTTTCTTGATTTCAACCTATTTCCTCTTACTATCTTTCATGATATTATTTTGCTTGTGAAATGCTTTGCATGTACCAGTCTGCATGGTTTGGTTTTTTTATATCAGTTACAAATGTTTAAGGATACTTGTTATTCTCCTCTGGTGTACTTAATAACTCTGTGTTGGACAATTTTACTACTTTAAACTCCTTTATTGACTAAAGGAAATGTTGCACTTTTATCTAAAAATTCTTAATATAGTTATTTTAGAAAATTAGTATGGCTTTCAAGATAGATGCCATGCACAAATAGTCCCAAAATTTTGGGTGCCGCATAGCATTACTCTCACTTAAAACTCTATTGCAATGCAGATTTGACTACAGCAACATTCAAATTTTGATACTTCATTTTTTCAAGCGTTATTTGTACACTTGGGATGTCTCATTTCCTGTTTTTAGGGATGTTTACAGGTTACCTTTGAGCTTGATCTTGCAAACGCTGATGCATGTATAACAAAATGTAATTAAACCCGGTTTTGGCCAATACACCTCCAGACAATTAGCACTATATCTGAAAGTTGCTTGTAGGAATTAGCTCTAAACTTGTAGGCTACCTAGCTTTCATTAAGGAAGCAAGAGTTTACCTGATTTAAACAGCCTTTAAGCAAGGGAGATGGTAAGTAACAGACTAATGTGTTTTTTCTTCTATCACATTTCTTATGCAGATTTCTATGGAAAGCCTCTGCCCCCGCTGACTGTACGCCAAAGACCCAACGGCGATACCCATGATGTCATTGCTTAACTGGATCACAAACAGCATTTTAAAAAAATTCTATCAGAAACATTTTTTGCCCTTGAAGGAAAATTTTAAAAATGGCAGTCTGTCAGCTTGTTGCAAAATAACTTGGTGGCAATTAAACATGGAGTTCATTTTATCATACTTAGTTGATCAGACTTCGTCATTTACTTTTCACATCACCAGCTCTTCTTCAGGATTTAGCATGAAATCAAGAAAGGTCTGTGTGTCCATGGATGCTCATGTGAACATGGTATGGAATATTTATTGGGTTTACTTGTGAAAATTCATAGCTGTAAACCTGAAGAAAAATACCTTCAAGATCACATAATACTGGATTGTATGTTCTCACTAAGACCTTTCTCCAGGTGCTGCACATTGTTGGTATTTTTGCAGCTAATAAATGATTCTAAAGCATTTTATAAGATTCATGTATGATAGAGTGAATATAGGAAGGTTATGCAACAAATATTGAGTATATTTTTCTAACTTTTTATAAAATTATTTGAAAGTTTGAGTGGACGTGTGTACCTACTACCAATAAAATGATACCTAGAAAGCATTAGAAAGCTGATAGTCAAATGCATACAAGCAGAGTATGTTTGACTCTTACGTTTCTCTTACAGTAGCAATACTTCTTATTAGGGAAGTAATTACATTACCAGATGCGTATTTTGTATTTCTGGCAGTCTGAGGAAGGTGGAAAGGGAAGTTTAAGATAAATACATTTTATACAAAATTAGGCTATTTGAATTGTCTGAAAGTTTTCTTATGTGTTGTTTTGTTAACTGAGTTTGGCATAGGTGAAAAATGCAGTTGGAAAAATAGAGCTGAATATTGTATTGTCTACTACATCGTACAAGAAAATTGCACATAGTGAAAGTTTTGCACTAATTCAGTCATCAATTCTGATGGAAAACTGAATCACCCAGTATGCATATAAGCTCCAGCACTTTTTAATCTCGATAATACTAAAACACCACCTTGAAAACAAAAGAAACTCTAAATTATTAAGGACTTACATATATTTGCATATGTGTTAATTTTACATTAAAAAAATCACATACAAGTGATACATAAACAACAAGGGTTACAATTGGATAAATTTCTATTTAAATGTTCTGTATGTGCAATTCTTCCTCTTACATTGGAAACAGCCATTGGTATATTATGCAAAGGTAATGCCATTCTGTTACAGCAAGAATGAAACCCCCATTCAAAGGTTTTTTGAAGAAGCATTACTTGATGATTTTCTATTACGCTCTCAGTCTTCCATAACATGTTACTACCAAAAGATTTTAGTAGATGTTAAAACAATGCAATGTGTATATTCAGCATTTTGACATTAGAAATCTTTACCATATACCCCTTACAGCAATGAGTTACACAAATAAATATCTACCATATTAATTGAAATTAAATTATTAACAAAGATTTTTAAAGAGTATGTTTGAGTGGGGGAAGAAAATAATCAGTCTTAGGAATATTAAGTTTGGAATGGGAGGAGAGGAATATTCCAAGTTTGCTAGTTTAGTGTAAGGATGAAACAATTTGTATGTGACTGTCAGCATAAGAATACTTTTGTTGTATTCTAATAGTGTAACATCGTTCAGTTTTATTATTCTCAGGATTTAGTCATTTTTACTTCAAACAAACACAATATTAAGGGGAGGGGGGCTGCATAAAAGCTTACTTGTGCAATCTCAATCTTACTATCTTTAGCTATGTTACCACTTACATTTTTTGGCTTAAAGTCTCTAAATTTGCAAGCTTATTTTTTTACAGCTTCAGTTTCTAGAAAAGTATTATCCTTTTATTTTAATACTAATCTAAAATAAATTAATGGAAGTCTTTATTAAAAATAAAGCTGAATACTACTGTGGAAACAAAATTTGGGAAATGGCAATGGAAGCTGTTGATACTTCTGTGTGAATTATGTGTTGTGTGTTGTGTATGTGGACACATGTATCAGTTTTGTTTCTGCTTTTGAAATAAATTTTACCAATATATGACCAAAGTACTAAAAAATGTTTCATGCGGTTTTGTTTATTAATATGTAATTATTTACTACAGTAATTTTTTCAGTAGTTCATACTACCTTAACTCTTTATTTGCTCATGACGACATTGGTGTATAGAATAAAACTAATGCACCAGCATCAACATGTTTCCCATATTATAATAAATTACAATTTTTTGGTAGCAAGTATAGTCATAAATGCTTAATGGCTGCAAGTCTCATTTACATTGCTAAAATGTATGAAATAGAGACCTTATAGACAGAACCTTTGCATATTTTTACAACTGCAGTGTGATCAAATTTAGACTATATTGATAGATTGGCACTAAGTTATGTATATATTTATACATTTAAAGTGCTTTTATAGTGCACGTAATATTTGAGAGGTGATAAATTGCACAGTTGTAAGTTGAGAGGTAATAATTATTGCACAAATTAGAAGATTTCATCAGGTTCTGATGCTTTTTGTTGTCAATAACATCGCTTTCAAAATGTATCAGTGCATTCAGCTAAGAGTATTTGTACTTAAATACATGAGTGGTAAGTACAGAAATATGCTACATAAGCAGAACATTTTGCATTATCTACGTACAACACTTTAAATAGATTTTAGACAAAAATTTGTAAAGGTAAGTTAAGTGTATCTTCTAAGATAAGGAATAATAATTTTCATGAGCTGAATTAGTGTAAAAGGTAATCAGTGCTTCAAAATAAGTCATTCTCATTGTTTTCTTCCTTTTTAGCCAAAACCTAGAATCCACGGAAGGACCTTACTCAGAGATTTAAAGGTTTTAACTAGAAAACAATAACTATAATTGTCTTATTAAAGGTAGGTATATTTGATATATATATATATTAGGTTTAGTTTCACATCTGTGATGTGGTGTCTCCATGTGAATAATGCACAGTAAGCGAGGGACACTGATACTCAGGTGAGACAAAAGCACTGCAATTTTAGAGGAAGCTATTTGATAATCTTGTGAGATTTCTATTTCAATTCCACAGCCCTGATGGATAATTAGAAAGCTTTAGAAGATTTACCTGCAATAGACAGCTGATGCCAGCTTTCCAATGGCCCTCTCAGGAGCCCTGGTTACGAGGATCAAGATGGAAGCAGCAAGGCGCCTGCAGAGGGGCCCACGAGGCAAGTGTAACTGGCGATCCTCGAGCACACCAGTCACCCCACACCCACACTATCAGTGGGGCCGCAGAAGCCCCTGTGCAACAGGCTTTAAGCCCGTGTTATCTCTCAGCTTCTGGGCTGTGAATTCTGTATGAGCTTTATAAAGGCTGCAGTGATTATTCTTTCCTTGAAACCCAAAGAACCGTAACTCTATCCTCTAGAGGCCTATCTGACACTTAAAAATGGATTTCTCAGTTTTGCTATTTTAGATTACTTTTAAAATTAGGTTGCCATGAGTGGTCTCATTACAATTTTCTTCTCCAGAAGCAACCAGTATTATGTCCTGAGAACAGTTATTTTTGCATATAATGTCACATTAGAAAAGATTAACGGACAGTATCAAAGCAAGCAGCATAGGTTGTTGTTTGTTTTTTTTTTCTTTAAATAACATTCAAACAGTATTTTTTCCACTAAGATATTCCAGTGTTTTAGTTGAAGGGTTAGTACTGTAACTTCAGGATGCTACCCACTAACTTTGCCATACTGTCTCTTAGCTTCCTAGCTTCTGGAATTCATTCAACTTAAAGTATTTACTATTTTGAACAGAACATACCCCACAGTATTTCAATAGATGCATCTGCAAATGGAACGAGGAACTACATTTTAAAAGTAAGTGTAATCTGAGACAGGTTTGTCTTAGGACCGAAGAATCTTTTTCTTGTTTGGTTGGTTTTGTGAGGGTTTTTGGGGGTGGGTGGAGGGGTTTTTTGTGTTTTCTCCCCCTACTGTTCACATAAACTGTGTATTCTTACTTGGGATTGCTCTGGCTACTGCTCTATGGTAGCAAAATCTGTGCTTTCCAGATTTTAGGAAAATGGACCATGGAATGGTTAGCAATCTGTGTATATTCCCCAGTGAATATGAATTTAAGATTACTTCAAATTCTCTTCTTGCTGTGCTAATAGAAAGACTCAGGGAAAAGTTGAGTGAGAATGAATAACAAGAAATTAAGTCCTTGCATCCAGCCAAGTGTTAAGTGTTAAGCTGTGAAGACCAACAAAGCCAGGTGAGCCTGAGTAAGGTGCTACTGAAATAATTATTCACTGATAAGCAAATAGATAATGGACTGAAGGACTGAGAAAGAGTAGGAGACTCAGGATTGTGAAGTGTTTACATACATGTAAAAATTTTCTTCAGAAGGTAGTAGAATACGCAGACCTCAAACTGATGCTTAGTCAGTATTCCCACAATGTTTGCATTTGCTACTGCAAAAAAGCAATGTCCTAAAATTTATCATGCAGAAAAATACAGTCTTAAAAAAGTTTCCCAAGGAGTACTACATCCCAATAGCATTAATTTACATGATCTTCTAATCTACATATTTTTTTATCCTAAAAGTCAGGCTGTCCAAAACTTTGATCTCCAAAAAAATCTAGCAAGCTTTTGCTAAGTCTGTCCTAATATAACAAACATGGAGAATATGTTCGCTTGTGTATTTCTAAATTACTGTATAATAATAGTGAAGACTCAGAATTTGTGCTTGCTTCAGGAAGTTGTGGACACGTGAAAATGAAGAGTGAAAGTCACAGTAATGGCTGGTCTTTTCTGTTTGCTAGGCTCAGAGGATGTTAATGGTGGTGGTAGTATTTCTGAATATTGACTTGCTAATTTTAGGACATTTCAGCCATCCTCCACTCTCTGAAAGTATCAGGGGACAACTGGGCATACACTGTGTCACCTTCCTTTGCTTTCCAGAATGCAAGGACGTGCTTAGAAAACCCAAGCTTGAAATAAAGTAACTTACGTTTAAATGAAATGTGTTAGCTTAAGAGAATTGTGGACTGAGGTTATAGTGGAGTTGTGGAGATACAATGGATTTTGCAGAAATGAGATACAGTTTGTGGTTTAACAGGGCATCCAGGCATGCAAGTGGTCACTTACCGTGGCAAGCGCAGTTGCTTAGGTGACAGAAATCACTGTTTTGGATTGCTTTTTATTAAGGGGATGTTACTCCTGTACAGGTCCCGTACAGACAGTAGCCTGCCTTTCGAAATGTACTGAAGTTATTCTCCCAGAGTCAATCCGTCTCTTCACTAGCACACGGGAGAGATACAGGTTGCTGTAGCATTTTTACTGTTTTGTTGCAGTTCATCTGTTTGTTATGGTGGTGTTGCTTGTGAACAAACTGTTTAATTCAAGTCCTTTCTTTGCTTCTGAGGTGTTGCAAGTCTTACACCATCTACACATAGAATATAGCCCTAGATTTAGGGGAACGTGACTCAGCATACTTTTCTGTTTTATTGGTACAGTAAAATTCAGTTATTGTATGTATTTTCTTATATGTTACTGGTCTTGGCAGAATTACTGCCTCAGAGAACTATACTTTTTACACCAGTTTTGTTCTGTATCTGTTGGTACAACTCGTGTATCAAAAAGCTTTTCTGGTTTCCTTTCACATTTGATAGGTAGGAGGTCTCCATTTTGCCTACTGGCTCTTCGTCAGGATCCTGATTGAAACATTTTAAATGTTTCAAGTTCAATGGTAATTTGCATGAGGCTTGCATAAATGTTCTTAGTCTTCATTAGTCAGTGCCTGAAACTCAAATATTTATCTACGTGATAGCACTCCTGCCTTTATCTTTGCACGCCTTTCCAGCCTGGATTTCAGAGGCCGGTTTCGGGAGGCAGAAGCTGCGTGAGCAGCCATTAATAGAAACTACCGTTAATCAAGCTGGCCGTTTCCACAGGGGTTGCTCTTACTGAAGGACTCGGGAAATGCTGGTGGACAAATGAGCTTTTGAGAGAGAGAAAGAGGGTACGTGGTGACTTTGTTTTGCTAGGCCATGGCGACTGCAGCAAGAGATGACAAAGAGGGCGAGATGGCCTTTCTCACGGAAGGGGTTTGCAGGTCTCCAGGCGAAGGGCTCAGAAGAGGAGCTGCACGAGAATTTCGGCAGCCTCGGATTTTAGTGCTGCTAAGCCAGTTACAGTTGTCGAGCTGGGCTCTGGTTGTTCTCCTGACTGCTGCTCCCAGAGAATGGGCTATCCGAAAACGTGTGTGAGACATCTACGTGAATAACTCCCAAGTTTCTCACAATGTTTTTCTTTGCAGTGTCAGCAGGAGAGGGTGGAGCTGATCTCCGGTGGGCATCAGAGGAGGCTGTTGAGCAGCTGCATGGCAGTTGCCAAGTCTGCGTAAGCCTGGACCAGCCAGGAGTTAGGGTCAGCTGAAAAGCCATTAGCAGTGGTCTGACGGCGGTGGGGTGGATGGCAGCACGCCTGGAGCAGGCTCTGGGCTGAGGACCAGGTTTGTGAGTTGATTAATCGAGGGTTCAGTCACAGCCTAATCCTGGTTCCCGTCCTGGAGAGGCAGAGGGGGCTGCAGCACAGTGCAGCCTCCCAGCGTGACAAAGAAAAACACAAACAAACCAAAACAAAACACCACAGGGAGCGACGGGGCCCGAGGCGGGCGACGGGGCCGGACGGAGGAGCTGCCCCCCTCGGCCGCCAGGGGGCGCCCCGCTCCCGCTGCCCCACCGGGTTCCGGCCATGCGGCTGCCGCGCGCCGCGGCCCGGCTGCTGCC